>JALBCR010002155.1:0-154210 GCA_030710515.1 Abscondita cerata | reverse complement strand
TTTGTAGCCGCGTTTTTGAAGTTCAGGTGAAGACAACGATACTCAAACCTCTTGCCAGTTGCGGTATTAATTTTGTTTTCGTTGTCGCCATGACAATATTCATTAAGTTCACTACGTTTTTATTGTCACCTTGAAGTTTTTCGATAATGAGCTCTTTGAAAGACATCCAAATGGATTTTATTTTTTTTCGCGGAAACGACGCGTCGGAGAAGAAAAAACAAGAGGGCCTTTCTTTTCCAACCCGACTGGGAATGTGAAAAATGTGATTCCAATATTTGGGAAACCAGTGGCGTGCTACATTTTTCTCTTAAAACTAAGTGAGAAAACCCCCAAGTCCTGGTCCTGGAAATTTTTAGAAGAGTCGGATTGGCACATAAATATGACCATAACTTTGCTTGACATACTCTGGAAATTTTAAGAAAATCGATCAACGCGTTTTCAAAATACAGACAAAACATATTAATTTTTGAATTTTTTCAAGGCCTCTGTATATCAGAAGCAACGCATTTCCGGACATAGATTTATTATCTCAAATCTCTAATCTGGAGTTTGGATGTAAATTTTTGAATATTGCCACCCTTATCTGAGACACTCCTGTATACGTTGACAATACGAATTGCCTTAGTTTTTATTTTCACTTTTTATATTAACTACAGAAAAAGTGAAACGTCATAAAATATACATTTTGTAAGTGACTAAATATTATGAATAGAGAGCTGAATGATTTTTTTTTTAATAACTTACAATAATTGCAGGTTAGATTTATTTAAAATAAGTAATAAACTGTCAACCCAAATAACCATGTTTAGCTTTTTGATTTAATTTAGTAGTTATTGCTTGTAGACGTTTTTTAAATCAAAAATTATTTCTAATTAATCGAGCTTATAGTGTTTAATGAGCGATACCTTCAAATATATTCTTTTAAAGAAAAAATAAGTAATAAACGTAAATTACCTATTTTCTAAAAACGTGCTTAGTGTAATGATTCATTCTACAGTCCTTCTATAAGATAACCCCTGCTGAGACTACCTGCTGTTAGAATTGTAAATGATAAATTCTTAACCCTGCTTCACAATGTGCAAACTTTTGTTTACAGAAATTGTGGTGTCCAAGTTTTAAATTTCATGAGTGTACTCAAGAATGTTTTATAAATATATAATAAATAAAATATGTATTATATAAAATAAAAAGATTTAAATTAATATATACTTTTGGAACTACTACAAGATAAATATTTTTATATTAATAGTTGCAACTGGTATACCACCAGTTGAAACGAATTTATGTCGTAATAACAATTTTTTGCTCTTATAACCCTTTTAAATTCAATAAAATTTTAGGTTTTCGAACGGGTAAAGGTAGTTTGTTATAAAATCTAATGACCAAAAAGTTTTTGTTATTTATTTATTCGTATGATACATTTAAATTTCAAATATTGTATTTTGATTTAAGTATTATGTATTGTGCCCAGAAGAACAGTATAAACCTGTATAGGTGGTGACGAAACCGTGTGCAATTTTTTTATGGCATTGGTTACTACGTGAACATTTGTTTTCTAAATAGTCTAAATGCGCATCATGATTATCTATAATTATTCCCAGGAATTTAGTACTGGATTTTTATAATTTTTTCCGAACCAAATACTAAAATTATTTGTTTTGTTTTCGTTCATTTTAGGTTCATTTGAGCTGAACCACTTTTTCCGCTTTTTAAGTTGATCTTTAAAATTTCAAGACAATCTTCATAATTTTGGCTATTGTTAATAAGAGTTGTATCATCAGCGAATAGTAACGTATAAGTTTTTAAGATTAAACACAGATCATTTATACAGGGTTATTCACGGTATACGACACGAAAATATTACAGCCAAATTATTCAATAAAATTGGAAAAATATATTTGGGATGGATAGAGACCTATCGGAGAAATATTTTTAAATTATTTCTGAAATACACAAGTGTTCCAAAATACACAGAACGTATCAAAGTTGTGTTTTTCTTATAGAATGTCCTGTATATTATTACATTTTCAGTTTCTATAAACAAAAATAAGAAAGGATTTTTTAGAGGTTTTACCTTTACTTAGGTTTTGAAAAAAAAAAACCCTCTTCTTTTTCCAAACTAAATTCGCATTAAAGCCTATCAATTGATCAGATTTTATGTAGAACTTGTGAAAAATCCATTATCATATACATGATGTGTACAAAATAAGATTAAATAATGACATGTTTTGAACCGCAATAACTTGTTTAATTTAAATAGAACACCCTGTATTTTATATCAACAACAAATGTAAAATGTAATTACCTATCAAACAATACTATAGTGTTCTATAGCTAAATGTTCAGGTTGTCATGAAAAATGCAAATTTTCATAATGAACACTGATTTGTAACATATTTTATCAAGTAAGCTATACAACTTTGACAGGTGAATATTATGTATTGTAAGAAGGAGAAGATTGCATGTGTACATTTCTCATCAACTGTATTAAATTTTGAGAGAAATAAATATGTATAGAGTTTACAAGAATTTAATAAACGTACAAATTTCACTTCACAATAATATCTCTTCTAATGAATTATCTGCTCCGCGGATCAATTCCTAAGCTGTTTACAATATTGTAAAACATACTGGTGAAATACAAAAAACTTTGCTTAAAATAAAGCGCCCATTTGCATGTCTGTCAATAAAGATTGCGGTTCAAAAGCATGTCATGTAATTAATCTGGTACATCATGTATAAGATGGAATTTTTCATAAGTCTGTACATTAACATCAATATTGACCGTGCGAATTTAGTTTGAAAAAGATATTGTTGCTGAGATATGAATCGGTAAATGAACAAAAACAAAACCTTGGTAGCCCTCCCAGTGATTTAAACCCCACCGAAGGCCCCGCCCCAACACAATACCCACATCGGATCACCTGATTTGAAAGAATTGGAATTAATTTAATTAAGTTTTTAGCTTTTCAGAAAAATGTACCTGACTGAAACAACAGATTAATTATAAAGGTCAATGATTAGAAGTGTCAAACTTACGTACTTTTTAATTAAGTTAACGCTTATGTCATGAGGATCTTTCGTATGATTTGATTTTATATCACTTATTATGTGATATAAATCAATTTCATTGATAGGTTTGAGAAACATTGTCTATTTGAGACGGAGTAGCATTTTATTTTGTTTACTTGGCAGACTGTTTGCGGGTATTGTAGAGGATATTTCGTTTGCAATTATAGAAAAGTATGTAACAAAGTCGTTAGCGTTTTTAATCTGTATTTTCAGATAGTATTTTTTGATTTTCTTTGATATCGTCAAGTCTCAGTGTTAATTATATTCAAGATCACTTTTGTTCTATTTGCAGAGTTTGTGCCCGATTCCAATATGTCCGCTTTATTTATACTCCGGCGTTGTTTGATTAAAGTGCTTTGAATTCTCTATTAATTATGTTTCTCTTTATCAGTGGGATCTACATATTTTTTAATTCTACAGCAAGTATTCGAGCCCAAACATTTTTGATAATGTTAAAATCTGGGCTTTTTTGCTGGCCAGGGTAACAGCTCCAAGTTATTTTCTCGTATTCAATAGCGCACAACCCGCGAAGTATGAATAGGGGCGTTGTCCTTTAACAACAAAATACATTATGAAAATGTTAATTTAACAGATCCCGAACTATTTTTTGAGAAAGTATAGTGAAATAAGAATACTTACTTGTTGGAAAATATAATCTTCGTCTGGATAAAACACTTCGACTGAAGGTTTCATAATAGTTTCCAAAATATCTAAATACGCAGCAGAATCAAGACGTCCATCGATAGCCCAACAAACTCCTGGACCCCGCGCTAACCCAACCCCACACATTCACAGAAAAATAACCACTTCGTTTTTTAGGACATATGTGATTATTTTCGTAACGAGTTCCTTCCATTCTAAAAACTTTTAGTGGTCCATCGTTGCGGCTATTGAACGTTTTTTTCGTCGCTAAAAATCACTCGATTCCAAAATTCCAAAGGTTCGTTCACATATCGCCTTGCAAATTCCAGACGACGTCTCATATTTTCGTCACTGAGAACTTCTTTCGCAGCAGCATTATACTTCTTTATTCCCATCTCCTTTAATCTTTTTGTGCAGTTATACGGCATCCGGGAAAATGTGTATCTGCTATAGCCCTGAGTATGTAGCAAATGGTTGTTCTGTTACGTAATGAAACAACTCGAGATCTTGAGCACGTGTAGATACTTTAGGTCTACCACTTCCGATGGCTCTTTCCAAAGTGTGTTCAAGATTCCATTTTACTCGGTAATGCCCTACGGTGCTTTTTGGTATATCTAACATACGTGAAATTTCACGCACGCTACGGCCCGCCGCTAATTCCGAAACAATCCGCGCTTTCAAATCAGCACCGAGATGAGGTGGCATTTTCACAACACTTGAAATTTTAAACTAAAATGGAATTTACATTTCTTACTTTATTTATTGGTTCACACTACCCCTTCTCAAACAGTAGGTAATTGTTTATTTATTACATACTTCTAATGACCAATGTAACAACCCTTAGAGCAATATGACTCAAAGGAAGTAAATTAAACAAGCAAGGATATTCTATTGTTATTGAAACTTATTCATAAAGTAAAAGCCATTTCCTTATAATGCTAATGGACAGGATTTTCTTTTAAGTATTAAGATTACAATAGAGGACTTATAAACTTTCGAAAATATCTAATTATAAATATTTACACTGCAATTGCGCTTTTTCCTTAATAATTTCTTAGCAATAACATACACGTTCTTGGTTTTAAGTTGTCATAAATTTGATATGATATAAATTTGTGTTTCTAATATTACATCACAAACTAATCTTTATTCGCCAAAAATTGTTGCTTAAGTTGTAAAGCTTCGTACACACCTGAACAACAAACCGAGCAACAAACATAACAACGAACCGAAAGTCAAACAGAACGACAAACGATCTTTTATGATTTCCACAATCCGAACAACAAACGGAACGTTTGTGCTGTTCCCATAATTATTTTCAGTAGTTTTCAGTTCATATATATTTATTATTGAGAAGAGAAAATTGCGGAAAACAAGAAGATAGTGCCAACCAAATTTTTACGCACAAAGAAGAGTAAAAATTATAATTTACTTCGCTTTTTTTTTTATTTTGAAATTTCCCGCCCAAATGATGCTAATAGGGACATCATTTTTTCTTGCATTCTTAAACACTGATTAATTTAAAACATTTTTCTTCTGTCAACTCCATAATATTACCTAAAACACAACAAACCCACAAAAGGGAGGACAAAAATAAATAATTTAATTCTCCCGCATAAGTTTGTTCGCCGTTTTGTTTAGATTCGTCCAAACCTGCAAACGCATTCGCGCGCATTTTCTTTGATGTCGGAGAAAACCGACAAGTTGCGGGAACGCCGCAAACCGTTCGTGGAACAATCAGACTTGCGAATCTGTTCTAAAATTCGTACGTAGCACCGTCCAAATTAATGTTCCGATTGCCGTTCGGTTCGTTGTTCTGTTTGTTCCTCGGTTTGTTGTTCAGGTGTGTACGAAGCTTTACAATAAGCATATTAATATGAACTATATCTTATGAAAGGAGAGTTATGTAACTATAATTAACGACTTAACGTTACGTTAGTAGATTCCATTTACTATTTACACATATTTTCTTGGAACATTCGATAATTAACTATCGGGATATGATGACCCTATACTTCGCAGGTTGTGCGCAACTGGATACAAGCAAATAACTTGGAGCTGTTACCCTGGCCAGCAAAAGCCCAGATTTTAACATTATCGAAAATGTTTGGGCTCGAATACTTGCTGTTATCCGAAGACAACAAGGGCCAAATTTTATACCAGTAAACCGTAATGCACTAATTGCAGCCATTGATACCGCATGGGAAACGATTAATATTAATTATATTGATACCTTGATAGCGTCAATGAGCAGACGCCTCCAAGAATGTATCAATAATAATGGAGGTCACACCCATTATTGATTTCTTATATTTATTTATATAGTAATACCTTTATTTAAAAAAAAGTTTTCATTTAATTTTAAACTATAACTTGGTATCTTAATTATAATTATGTAATAAATTCTTGTCAAAAACTAAATATATACGTTGACAATAAGAATTGCCTTAGTTTTTATTTTCACTTTTTATATTAACTACAGAAAAAATGAAACGTCATAAAATATACATTTTGTAAGGACTAAATATTATGAATAGAGAGTTTAATGATTTTTTTAATAACTTACAATAATTAGTAGGTTAGATTTATTTAAAAATAAGTAATAATCAGTCAACCCAAATAACCATGTTTAGTTTTTTGATTTAATTTAAAAGTTATTGCTTGTAGACGTTTTTTAAATCAAAATTATTTCTAATTTTATTTTGTAAACATTTCCTAAACAAAATTTTGATTCGATAATTAATCGAGCTATGGTGTTTAATTAGCGATACCTTCAAATATATTCTTTAAAGAAAAAATTAAGTAAGCAACTAAATTACCTATTTTCTAAAACGTGCTTAGTGTAATGATTCATTCTACAGTCCTTCTATAAGATAACCCCTGCTGAGACTACCTGCTGTTAGAATTGTAAATGATACCCTTAAGCCCGCTTCACAATGTGCAAACTTTTGTTTACAGAAATTGTGGTGTCCAAGTTTTAAATTTCATGAGTGTACTTGAGAAAGTTCCCTATTTTTAGGGAAGATTTAGGAAATTAAATAAAAAAAGGATTAATAGAAGAGAAGTTTGAAAAAAATTTGTTTTTGGGGGTCTGGTTGCTTGCTCATTGTTGAAATTTTCAAATATGCCGGAATATACCAACGCAGAAATGGCAGACATGCATTTCATGTATAGCAAGACCGATGGAAATGCTTATGAGGCACGTCGCCTTTGTGCCAAAGCATTCCCAAACCGGGTACTTCCGTGTGCCAAACTTTTTACAAATTTACATCAACGTTTATCCGAAGTTGAATCGTTTAAATCAAGGAACGGTAATGGTGGTCGGCCTAGATCAGTTTCCACTCCCGAGGCAGAACTTAACATTTTAAGAAGAATTAAAGAAAATCCCGGTACTAGTACTAGAAGACTGTCTACTAAATCAAATATTAATTCTTCCCTAATTTAGAGAATGTTACGCAAGCAGCAATTGCACTCATTCCATATTCAAAGGATACAGGCTCTTACTGTGTCTAATTATGCCTCACGACTGGTGTTGTCGAAGGATGCTGACAAAGTTGCGGAAGAAACCCAAATTTTGTTACCAAAAATTTTATTTACTGGAACAACAAAAAAAAAAAAAAAAAAAAAAAAAAAAAAAAACAAATAAACACCACAAACTTAAAATTTCAAACTCTTAAAAAAAATACTCTTTCCCTTTAAAAAAAAAAAAAAATAAAAAAAAAAAAAAAAAAAAAATTTAAACTTTTTTTTTAAAAAATAATTTAATAAAAATTATATTTATAATAATATTTTTTATTAAAAATCTCTTTAAAAAAAATATAACCTTTTTTTACCCCCTTCCTTATCTTCCTTAAAAAATACAACATTTCCCTTCTACTAAATAAACTATTTAATAAAAAAAAAAATATCTCAAAAAACTATTAACAATACCTGAAGTCAATTGTACACTCATGAAATTTAAAACTTGGACACCACAATTTCTGTAAACAAAAGTTTGCACATTGTGAAGCGGGCTTAAGGGTATCATTTACAATTCTAACAGCAGGTAGTCTCAGCAGGGGTTATCTTATAGAAGGACTGTAGAATGAATCATTACACTAAGCACGTTTTTAGAAAATAGGTAATTTACGTTGCTTACTTAATTTTTTTCTTTAAAGAATATATTTGAAGGTATCGCTAATTAAACACCATAGCTCGATTAATTATCGAATCAAAATTTTGTTTAGGAAATGTTTACAAAATAAAATTAGAAATAATTTTGATTTAAAAACGTCTACAAGCAATAACTTTTAAATTAAATCAAAAACTAAACATGGTTATTTGGGTTGACTGATTATTACTTATTTTTAAATAAATCTAACCTACTAATTATTGTAAGTTATTAAAAAATCATTAAACTCTCTATTCATAATATTTAGTCCTTACAAAATGTATATTTTATGACGTTTCATTTTTTCTGTAGTTAATATAAAAAGTGAAAATAAAAACTAAGGCAATTCTTATTGTCAACGTATATATTTAGTTTTTTGACAAGAATTTATTACATAATTATAATTAAGATACCTAGTTATAGTTTAAAATTAAATGAAAACTTTTTTTTAAATAAAGGTATTACTATATAAATAAATATAAGAAATCAATAATGGGTGTGACCTCCATTATTATTGATACATTCTTGGAGGCGTCTGCTCATTGACGCTATCAAGGTATCAATATAATTAATATTAATCGTTTCCCATGCGGTATCAATGGCTGCAATTAGTGCATTACGGTTTACTGGTATAAAATTTGGCCCTTGTTGTCTTCGGATAACAGCAAGTATTCGAGCCCAAACATTTTCGATAATGTTAAAATCTGGGCTTTTTGCTGGCCAGGGTAACAGCTCCAAGTTATTTGCTTGTATCCAGTTGCGCACAACCTGCGAAGTATAGGGTCATCATATCCCGATAGTTAATTATCGAATATTCCAAGAAAATATGTGTAAATAGTAAATGGAATCTACTAACGTAACGTTAAGTCGTTAATTATAAGTAAATGTGTGTCCTTGCGACATCCGTGTTATCTTTAAATGGACAGTGTAATTAGAAAACTAGTAAATGCCAACAGTTAACTGTTTTACAAAATTTATCATTAATTCAGCTGTTGCGTTAAATGCACGGCGCCATCTCAAGCGATGGGTTTTGGTTTTAAATGCTTAAAACAAAACGAACATGAGTCGTAAAGCCAATAACTTATTGTACAGAAGCATACACGCAAAAAAAAACCAAAAAAAACCGAAAGAAAACCAATGCAGCATTTCGCTCTTCACTGTATGAGCTCATCAGAGGTGTATACTCGGCGGTATCACAAACTGAACAAAACCCCTCGTCTTTTAAACTCTCCTGGGCAATGAATACAGTAAATATGTAAAGGTGTTCTTTCTCGTCGTGCTTCTGCTCCTTACAGTTATTTGCTTTATCCCTCCACCTGCGGCTCAAACCATGCAAACCCAAAACCCAAAAAAATAAAAAAAACTAAAGTTATTAATTCGTTAATTATAGTTACATAACTCTCCTTTCATAAGATATAGTTCTTTAATATGCTTATTGTAAAGCTTCGTACACACCTGAACAACAAACCGAGGAACAAACAGAACAACGAACCGAACGGCAATCGGAACATTAATTTGGACGGTGCTACGTACGAATTTTTAGAACAGATTCGCAAGTCCTGATTGTTCCACGAACGGTTTGCGGCGTTCCCGCAACTTGTCGGTTTTTTCTCCGACATCAAAGAAAATGCGCGCGAATGCGTTTGCAGGTTTGGACGAATCTAAACAAAACGGCGAATCAAACTTATGCGGGAGAATTAAATTATTTATTTTTTGTCCTCCCTTTTGTGGGTTTGTTGTGTTTTAGGTAATATTATGGAGTTGACAGAAGAAAAATGTTTTAAATTAATCAGTGTTTAAGAATGCAAGAAAAATGATGTCCCTATTAGCATCATTTGGGCGGGAAATTTCAAAATAAATAAAAAAAAAGCGAAGTAAATTATAATTTTTTACTCTTCTTTGTGCGTAAAAATTTGGTTGGCACTATCTTCTTGTTTTCCGCAATTTTCTCTTCTCAATAATAAATATAAAAAAAAAAAAAAAAAATTTAAAAAAAAAAAAAAAAAAAAAAATCCCATATGAACTGAAAACTACTGAAAATAATTATGGGAACAGCACAAACGTTCCGTTTGTTGTTCGGATTGTGGAAATCATAAAAGATCGTTTGTCGTTCTGTTTGACTTTCGGTTCGTTGTTATGTTTGTTGCTCGGTTTGTTGTTCAGGTGTGTACGAAGCTTTACAACTTAAGCAACAATTTTTGGCGAATAAAGATTAGTTTGTGATGTAATATTAGAAACACAAATTTATATCATATCAAATTTATGACAACTTAAAAACCAAGAACGTGTATGTTATTGCTAAGAAATTATTAAGGAAAAAGCGCAATTGCAGTGTAAATATTTATAATTAGATATTTTCGAAAGTTTATAAGTCCTCTATTGTAATCTTAATACTTAAAAGAAAATCCTGTCCATTAGCATTATAAGGAAATGGCTTTTACTTTATGAATAAGTTTCAATAACAATAGAATATCCTTGCTTGTTTAATTTACTTCCTTTGAGTCATATTGCTCTAAGGGTTGTTACATTGGTCATTAGAAGTATGTAATAAATAAACAATTACCTACTGTTTGAGAAGGGGTAGTGTGAACCAATAAATAAAGTAAGAAATGTAAATTCCATTTTAGTTTAAAATTTCAAGTGTTGTGAAAATGCCACCTCATCTCGGTGCTGATTTGAAAGCGCGGATTGTTTCGGAATTAGCGGCGGGCCGTAGCGTGCGTGAAATTTCACGTATGTTAGATATACCAAAAAGCACCGTAGGGCATTACCGAGTAAAATGGAATCTTGAACACACTTTGGAAAGAGCCATCGGAAGTGGTAGACCTAAAGTATCTACACGTGCTCAAGATCTCGAGTTGTTTCATTACGTAACAGAACAACCATTTGCTACATACTCCAGGGCTATAGCAGATACACATTTTCCCGGATGCCGTATAACTGCACAAAAAGATTAAAGGAGATGGGAATAAAGAGTATAATGCTGCTGCGAAAGAAGTTCTCAGTGACGAAAATATGAGACGTCGTCTGGAATTTGCAAGGCGATATGTGAACGAACTTTTGGAATTTTGGAATCGAGTGATTTTTAGCGACGAAAAAACGTTCAATAGCCGCAACGATGGACCACTAAAAGTTTTTAGAATGGAAGGAACTCGTTACGAAAATAATCACATATGTCCTAAAAAACGAAGTGGTTATTTTTCTGTGAATGTGTGGGGTTGGGTTAGCGGGGGGTCCAGGAGTTTGTTGGGCTATCGATGGACGTCTTGATTCTGCTGCGAATTTAGATATTTTGGAAACTATTATGAAACCTTCAGTCGAAGTGTTTTATCCAGACGAAGATTATATTTTCCAACAAGTAAGTATTCTTATTTCACTATACTTTCTCCAAAAAATAGTTCGGGATCTGTTGAATTAACATTTTCATAATGTATTTTGTTGTTAAAGGACAACGCCCCTATTCATACTTCGCGGGTTGTGCGCAATTGGATACGAGAAAATAACTTGGAGCTGTTACCCTGGCCAGCAAAAGCCCAGATTTTAACATTATCGAAAATGTTTGGGCTCGAATACTTGCTGTTATCCGAAGACAACAAGGGCCAAATTTTATACCAGTAAACCGTAATGCACTAATTGCAGCCATTGATACCGCATGGGAAACGATTAATATTAATTATATTGATACCTTGATAGCGTCAATGAGCAGACGCCTCCAAGAATGTATCAATAATAATGGAGGTCACACCCATTATTGATTTCTTATATTTATTTATATAGTAATACCTTTATTTAAAAAAAAAACGTTTTCATTTAATTTTAAACTATAACTTGGTATCTTAATTATAATTATGTAATAAATTCTTGTCAAAAAACTAAATATATACGTTGACAATAAGAATTGCCTTAGTTTTTATTTTCACTTTTTTATATTAACTACAGAAAAAAATGAAACGTCATAAAATATACATTTTGTAAGGACTAAATATTATGAATAGAGAGTTTAATGATTTTTTTAATAACTTACAATAATTAGTAGGTTAGATTTATTTAAAAATAAGTAATAATCAGTCACCCCAAATAACCATGTTTAGTTTTTTGATTTAATTTAAAAGTTATTGCTTGTAGACGTTTTTTAAATCAAAATTATTTCTAATTTTATTTTGTAAACATTTCCTAAACAAAATTTTGATTCGATAATTAATCGAGCTATGGTGTTTAATTAGCGATACCTTCAAATATATTCTTTAAAGAAAAAATTAAGTAAGCAACGTAAATTACCTATTTTCTAAAACGTGCTTAGTGTAATGATTCATTCTACAGTCCTTCTATAAGATAACCCCTGCTGAGACTACCTGCTGTTAGAATTGTAAATGATACCCTTAAGCCCGCTTTACAATGTGCAAACTTTTGTTTACAGAAATTGTGGTGTCCAAGTTTTAAATTTCATGAGTGTACCTTGACTTTTGCGGAATACCTTGCCACTGCTGTTCAGAAGATGTAACCCTCAACCACAGAATTAATATGTGGTTGATGCACGATGGAGCTCCTGCGCATTATGCAGTCTTGGTCAAAAATTACCTAAACGAAAATTACAATGGCAGGTGGATAGGCGAGGGGGTCCTATAATTGCATTGGCCACCTAGATCTCCCACCTCCTCCACTCGACTCTTGCATTTGGGGTATTTAAAGACATTAGTTTATTCAAGTCCTGTGAATAATTTAGATGAGTTGCGAGAACGAATTGAACATGCCTGCCAGACTGTTCGTACAAATCCGGGACTCTTTGAGAGTGCGGCGTTCACTTTTACGGAGATGTGAAATGTGTATACAGATGGAAGAAGGACATGTTGAACGCCTTCTTTAAGAATCATTTGTAATTAAAATGTTGTATTTCTACTAATATTTGTTTTATTGAAAACCTCGTTGAACAAATATGACTTGATAAATACGACGAATCACTTCTACTGAGCGTAAATTATTTTAATTTCAAAAACAGGTTGTATCTTCGGAAACGGTTGATTTTTGGACTTATGTTTATTTTGACTTTTATTTGTACTGGTGAGATCTATAAGTGGACCAAATATCGCAACGTATTTTTAAACACCATATATATAACATATTATTACCGTCTGGGATTATCAATAAAGTTTCCTTTTTTTCAAGTCAGATGACTTTTTTCGTTACTTTACTGGCGGTGACACATTAAACTTCTGCCGTGGATCTAGCAACTGATTTTTTTTACCTTACCAGTCGATTACACTTCCAACATGTAGATCGATAAACCATAAAGTAGATTTTGGATACTACAAACCTGTAGCAGAATCCGCATCTTTGTAGATAACCAGTTATTGTAGCTTGTGGGTCGACTTGTATGTATAGAAAATTAAGGACAGAATTTGTTCAACTAACAATGCTGCCAGGTCTAACTAAATGATACAGTTCCCCGATTACCCATTCTAATTCTCGTGCCTTATTTCATCTGAAAATGCACTATTATAAACTCCTTAATCTTTGTCATTTTTTTCATTTTTCTTTACTCACGATCAAGTATCATCATCTGCTTTCTAATCATTTTTTCGGTAAGAGTTTCCAAGGACACAAAAATAAAATAACCTGTTTGTTCAAAATTTCTCAATGCGAGTTTTATAGTATTTTGTTAGGAACAGTCATTAGTTCTTAAAAATTTCTGAATTCTGTAAAATAAGAACCCAGGAGTAGAAGGTAATCTAGCAGTTTGAATTCTATTAGGAAGTCTAGCTTCTCCCTACTTCTCTATCTTTGAAAAAATTTTTTGTGGTCACGCGATTATATGTAGCAGGTATCTGTTTACTTTTTTTTTCAAATTAACAACTCACGCTTGCTTAAACACAGAATTTCAAATTCCTTGGCAGAGAAGCACCTAAGAACCATTTTCGTAAATTCATCTTCTATAGACGATAAAGCTTCAGCATTACGAACTCTCATTTCTTTAACTCCCCAAATATTTTTATCATAATATATTATTTTTACTCGTATTTATATCTTCTTGTTCAATTTTATAGATGCCTTTTTAATTGATTTTCCTCAAAAAAAGTTAAAAACTCGTGACATTCATGGTAGTATAAAATGGTTTAATTCTGAACTAAAAGATCTCAGAAATACTATGACCATTTATAATATTGCTTATCGGACTTTTAAAACCCCGGAACTGTTTGAAATCAGAAATCGATTCAAATCTCTATATAAAAAAGCAATTAAGAAAGCAAAACGCAACGCACATGATAAGTTCATTAAAAATTCACACAACCCCATGAAAAGTATGTGGCAAATCGTAAACTCACATAGAAGTGAAGCAAAAAGCAAAAAAAATGATGTATACGTAGATGTAAACCTACTTAATGCACATTTTGTTAGCTGTTCTGCAAGTACTACCTTTCAAACTGATAACTGTATCCATAATAAACTTTTAACTAAAAATGTAAATGTGGGCATTTGAGTTTCTCATTTAAAGCCGTATCGCAAATAGAAACAAGACAAATAATATTATCTTTATCCAATTCTCATTCTAAAGACATATATGGTATGTGTATAAAAGTTATTAAAAGAAATGTTAGTTTACTTGTTGAACCGCTAACAAAATTAATCAATCTATCATTTGTTAATGGAAAGTTTCCTGATAACCTAAAAAAAGCATTAGTTATTCCATTGTTTAAAAAAGGTGATAAAAATAATTGCGAAAATTACAGACCAATTTCTATACTGCCTGTATTATCAAAAATTTTTGAGCGTGCAATGTACAATCAAATAGCTAAGTATGTCGAAGACTCTAACATCCTATATGAAAATCAATTTGGGTTTAGACGTGAAAAGGGCACTTGCGATGCTCTTAGTACATTTGTAAAGCACACAATAGAGTGTTTTGAAAACAATCTTTAGCAATATTCCTGGATCTAAGTCGAGCATTTGATTGTGTATCGCACGATATTTTATTAAATAAGTTGGCTAAGCTGTATAACTTTAACCAAGTCAGTTTAAATTTAATTGCTTCATATTTAACAAATAGACGCCAAGTAGTACGGGTTAATGGTGAGACATCATCGCAATTAATAGTGAAAAGAGGTGTTCCTCAAGGATCAATCCTTGGGCCTCTATTGTTTTTAATCTTTATAAATGACTTTCCTGCACACCTTAAAAATATATCAAACTGCATATTATATGCCGACGATGCAACAGTCACAATAAACGGCAAAGATAATAATATTTTGGAAACGTCCAAGCAAATCATTCAATCTGTAGATGATTGGTGTATTGCCAATAGGCTTAATTTAAACAAAAATAAGACAATTAATATGCTATTTTCATTAAAAAACACCGAAATATTTACTTTAGATTCTGTAAAATTTTTAGGAATAACAATAGATTCAAGTCTGAGTTTTATTCAACATGCGAATAGCCTATCTTTAAAAATTAACCAAAATATATTCATCTTACGTCGCTTAGCTGATAATGTTTCTTTTAATGTTTTAAAAACTGCTTACTTTGCTATTATACATTCTCACTTAAATTATTGCAACTTGATATGGGGCAATACTGCATCTGCAAAAAGGATTTTTTCTATCCAGCGCAAAGCTGTTCGCGTATTAGGCGGTCTAAGTTATCGTGATGATTGCAGAAACTGTTTTGTAGAATTTGAAATATTAACATTACCCTGCATATTTATTTTACATTGTTTAATCTATGCTAAAAAGAATGAGGAGCAAATTCTTAAAAGATCAGATATACATAATTACAATACCCGTCTACGGGACAAATTTGAATTAGATTATTATAGGCTAACAAAATCTCAAAACAGTTTCTTGTATATGTCAATTAAACTTTTATAATTACATACCAAAAGAAATCAGGCAATTGCCTTTAAACAATTTAAAAAATAAATTAAAATCCTTTTTGTTGCGTAAGGCCTTTTATTCTATAAGCGAATTTCTCAATACTGAGTATGTTTAATATAACTAATTTATTTTGACGTCTGTAAATATTGTATTAATGTCTAGCAGTAATAAAGTTTATTATTATTATTTTATTATTATTATTAAGCACGCCACTGTTTAACGATACCAAAAAAAGAACTTTAAAAAATTAACCCAGTAAAACTGTGTTAGTTCGCAATTTTTCCGTGCTTGTTGAAATTAATAGTATTATTTTTTAGATTCTAAATCTTATCAATAATTTATGTGGCAAAGGCAGCCCTTTTTTTAATTTTTTAATATTTGTGGAATAATTTGAATCAGAGGTATAAAACATACAGATGCTAGTACTTCAACATTCTAATATATTTTACGTACCGTCAAACGGAGTAAATTCGATATGGCGGGGTAATTTCGACTGAAAATACAATTAGAAATTAATTAGCTAATGTCATCTGTTGGGCAAGTTTCCAATTTATTACATTTTAAAATATAGGAAAGTGTCGTTAATTTGGGTACATAAACTGTTAGTCTTTTATTTACATTGATATAATGTGCCAACAAACTTTTGCTGAGGAGGAGTTAAAAGTAAAATCAAATTTTTGTACAAAATTTTGTCACCATACTTATAAAAAATTGTAATTGTGTACTTAGGTTAAATTTGATCATGCTAAGAAACTACAAGAAGAAGGTGGGGTTGGCGGCATACTGCAAATATGAAATAAAAACCCAAGAAAATGAGTTGGAAGAAATAAACCAGGGGCATCTGAAAAATATGGCTTTGGAGACTGAGGAAGAAAGGAAACTGGTTGAGAGTCTCTTGACTTGTGGCTCTTGGGATTTTCTCTTGAAGTCATCAGGTATAAAAATAATAGTCAAAAACTGTGAATGTGGTGGTTAGGCAAGGAAGTAAAAATGCAGATCGCGTCATAGACTCATCGAAAACGAGCATAAGTATCATGATGGCAGGAACAGCGAATGGTAACATGCTTCCCCCATACACAGTTTAGAAATCGAAGCATATTTACCCAACTTGGACAGATGGAGGACTACCAGGAGCCGCCTATAACAGGAATGCCAGTCGCTGGTTCAATTCGGCGATGTTTCAAGAATGGTTTAAAACAATTGTTCTGCCATATGTGCGTAGACTTGATGGCCCAAAAGTTCTCATTGGAGACAATTTGTCTAGTCATGCGATGATGGAGGTGTGAGGTTGACGTCTCAACCCCATCGCAATCAACACGAATTCTACATGCGCATATTACGAAGGAAACGCGGAAATCAAACAAACGATTGCAATTAAGGATACGCTGACAGCATTTCTTAACGACTTTGCTTACAAGACAAACTAACCTACTTCGCACGTATAAAACACAAGTACGTACGATAACAGAAATCAGTCACAGTCGATTAGTCACAGCCACAGTCGACAGACATGGGTAGTAACCAGTCAATAAGTCATGGCTGAACAGTCAAGAAGCAGGAATCAATAACTCTCAGTTAGAATTCCGCCGACATCAGTTAAAGTATTGGCCCGAATTCAAATCCATCGGTCCAGTTCAACCCGGCCTGCGATCTTCAGCACGACACGTGATAGCACGGTATCAGGTATCACCACGCAGCATATAGTACGCTAATTACTATGTTGCTGACATACACCGCTTTCATTCATAATTGTAAATAGTGCAGCTCGATTACGGTATGTGTGAATAATAAACACTACTAAAAATCGACGCGATTCGAATTCTTTCTCTGGTTCGTCCCGGCGTCTAGAATATACACCCTAAACGCCAAGAGGTAATAAAAGAGTGCAAACAACACAATATTCGATTTGTTCTACTTCCACCGAACTCTACGCACATCTGCCAACCACTTGACGTGGCGTATTTCCGTCCTGTAAAACATAAATAGAGAAAAGTATTAGAGGAATGGAAGTTAAAGAATCGTAGAGTAATTCCAAAGTCAGAGTTCCCTATACTTTTGACATTAACGTTACTAGCTGTAGGATTCAGCGACATCCTTTCCTTCGATCGTGAAGCAGTTCTAAAAATTCTTAAGCGACAGAACCAAAATGAAATGTTGCAGTCTGAACATTCATGGAAAACTGCACTAGTTACTCATCGAGGCGGCAGTAGCGCTAATACTGATATGAATCCCAAACCCAGACGAGGAAACAGATTTAATGTTCCTGCAGGGAAAAGTATAGTGCCAGAAGATCTCGTTAGTGAGGAAAGACGTGATGAAGGTTAGAGAGGGTTAAATAAAGAGTTGGATGTTCCAATTCAAGTGTTGGATGTTCCAATGGATGAGTTTGATGAAGAAATAGAGGAATGCGAGAACTTTTATAGTGGCAAAGATTATGATGATGATGATGGTACCGGTCCTTCTAATGCAGAAGACGAAACTTCGAATACACAGTTGAAAAAAAATTATTTCGTTTTGGTAAAATATCCCACAGAAAAAAGAATTCTACTCTATACTGGCCAAACAGTGGATTTTGTTAACAATAATGAAATCGTTATAAATTTTTTAAGAAAAGACCCATTTGTAAACGGGCTTATTTTACATTTCCCGATAAAAAAGATGAAGATTTTGTTTCAAAAGAAAACATTTTATTAAAGTTGATTGGTTCAAAAATTCGTAGAAATAGATACATTCTTCCAGAGATAAAAGATCGATACAACAAAAGCCAATTAAAGTGTTCGGTGAAAGTTCCAAGTGCGTACTTAATATGTGTTGGTTTATATAAAATATAATTAGTTTTTGTAAGAATAAAGATTTTATGTTGCCTTAAAGGTTAATAAAGAGGTTAATTATATTATATTCTTAAAGTTTTTTATTGCATATATTTATATTATATTAATAAACTACTGTCGAATTTGCCCCTTATCAGCTTAATTTCGATATTCCGCAATAAAATATGGTATGTCGAATTTATCTCGTACTAGTGGGGAAATTCGATCACCCTATAAGAAAAAAAATTCAAACCAAAACTCGAAAAAAATTTTTTTTGGTATGGTTGATATTCAAAAGGCTAGTGGTTGACAGGAACAAATAAGAATGCAAAGGTTATATTCAGAACTACTAATTGTAGAGGCTTGCGGTAAAAACTTCATAACAAAAGTGGCTATAAGAAAAAGCTGGAAATTATTTTCAAATTATTAAGATGGCCGCTAGGGAGCGTAGCCGCCATCTTGAATTTAAAAATTTGGATTTAGTCGGGTTTTCGCTATATTACCACAACAAATAAATAAATGCTTTTTATAGTTGGGAAAATCCTCATCTTTTTCATTTAATACTTTTTTCCTATCTCTAAAAATAAAGTGAAGAGGGGTCTTTGAAAATGCTTGTAAACAAATGCCAACAATTTCAAAATGGTCGAACATAATTTAATGAGCTTGGTGTCGTTGACAAGAGCTTTCCTTAGGTTACAATTCTGACCGTATTTATGGTCATCGTAATTTGGGATGTCGCCGCTAGCGGGCATTTTCCGAAATTATCACGGAAATTGCGATTTTTCTCGGAAAACTTAAATAGAACGGTATCATAAAAAATAGTAAAATTAAGCCCAAATAAGCTGGTAAAACCGCACCTCGATATCTTATTCCTAACCTAAAATATCTATATTTCGTCAGATTTTCAATTTTTTTCTTAAAAATTTTGGATAAAAATACTATATTCTGAAATTTATTCGAAAAAGTGCGATGAATTGCAGTCGATTTTTGAATAAAAAATAACAACAGACAAGGGTTGTTTTTTACGAGTAACTTTATTTTCTCTATCAAACTCAAAATCCGTAAAAAACATAAATAACTTCGATAGTCATCAATTTAGTAATTTTATTGAGTAATTTTCAGTATAATTTAAAGGGCATAAGCTTGGCACATATTAAAATTAAACTAGATAGGTAGGAAAAGGTAAATAATAAGTAGTAGGTCATGAAAAAGAAAAAACAAAGTATTTGAAAATAAAATGACAGGACGCCGCGTTCTGACAATCAGTTAAATGTCAATTCATGTCGATCAAATAGAACTAAAGAATGGATTTTTTTCTATTTTATTCATAAGACGGTCAATGGAAAATTATTGTAACTAACTCGCATATTAAAATAACATTAATTATCGAGACTTTTAATTGTCGAGATCGCTGTCATTAATATACTTTTCGTAAATAACTATTAATGTGTCCTTAAGTGTTCAAACTGCCGCCCATCATGCTCTATGCACAGTTGAAGCCTTTGCTGCGTGGAAAGGACCGCCGCTTCAATTTCGGTTCTTGGCAGGCTGTTGATTGCATTCTGAATCCTTTCTTGCATATTTTCTCTAGTTGTAGGTTCTGTTTGAAACACAATGTCCTTTAGTCGCCCCCATAGATAAAAATCCAGACAAGTTAAGTCCGGGGACCTGGCAGGCCATGGAAATAGGCTTCCCCTTCCAATCCACCGGTCTGGAAACATCTCATTCAAATATTGTCTTACATTCACGGCAAAATGTGCTGGACAACCATCTAATTGTAGAAACATATTTCGACGTGTTTCTAACGGCACATCTTCTAATAAAATTGGCAAATGGTTCTATAAAAAATCAAGGAAGACATTGCCATTTAGGTGTTGATTAAAGAAAAATGGTCCAATAATGCTTCCTCCCAAGATGCCACACCACACTTAACGCTCCATCTTCTTTGATGTTGGACTTCACAAAGCCAATGGGGATTTTGTTCGGACCAGTAGTGCACATTGTGTATGTTGACTTTGCCGTTGCTATTAAATGTGGCTTCGTCAGTCCAAAGAATTTGAGACAAAAATTGTCTATTTTCATTAAGCATTCCTAACATCCAGTGGCAATAATTTAATCGATAATCAAAATCTTGTTCACTTAAACTCTGGTGTAACACTAAATGATAGGGTCGAAGTCTAAAAACAAAAACAGTATATTTCAATATGGTCTAACATAAATAATTTATAGTAGTAGTTAATAATAGGGGTTAGTAGTTGTTGTAGTTAGTTGGTTTATAGTAGTAGTAGTTCGTTAATAGTAGTTAGTAGGTAGTAATGGTAGTTAGATGGTAGTATACTTATTGTTATTTAGTTATTTATTTTATACATTAGAACTTACCTATGATCCTTCAAAATATATTGAACCGTAGACCAAGATATGCCTAAGGCGGTAGATAAAGCTCTGTACTAATATGCGGATTAAATTCAATGTAGGCCAAGACGTTTATGACATTTTCCTCAGTTTTCCATTGCTACGTCTGCGAAATGTGGAACGAAAGCTACCAGTGGTACGCAAACGCTGAACTAAGCGAGGAAAAATTCTCGCATCGCGAAAACGCCGATTTGGATAACGAGCACCTTAAATACTTTGAGCTAATGCCGCATTTTGAAAGCATTCAAAATAAACGGCAATCATATCAACGCATTCCTCGTTTGTAAAAGGCATTTTACCTAAAGTTTGTAACGCGGCCAAGTAACACCTCTAAATAAAATTTGACGTTTCTTTGAAATATTGCCATCTTTTGTTTTTCTTTTCATGACCTACTACTTATTATTTACCTTTTCCTACCTATCTAGTTTAATTTTAATATGTGCCAAGCATAAATTATGCCCTTTAAATTATACTGAAAGTTACTCAATAAAATTACTAAATTGATGACTATCGAAGTTATTTATGTTTTTTACGGATTTTGAGTTTGATAGAGAAAATAAAGTTACTCGTAAAAACAACCCTTGTCCGTTGTTATTTTTTATTCAAAAATCCGACCGATTTATGACCTTATCGTGGTAAAGAAGATGAGATTTATTCTGTTCTTCTTGCAATTCATCGCACTTTTTGAATAAATTTCAGAATATAGTATTTTTATCCAAAATTTTAAGAAAAAATTGAAAATCTGACCGAAATATAGATATTTTAGGTTAGGAATAAGATATCGAGGTGCGGTTTTCACCAGCTTATTTGGGCTTAATTTTACTATTTTTTTATGATAAGAAAATGATACCGTTCCGTTTAAGTTTTCCAAGAAAAATCGCAATTTCCGTGATAATTTCGGAAAATGCCCTCTAGCGGCGACATGCCAAATTACGATGACCATAAATACGGTCAGAATTGTAACCTAAAGAAAGCTCTTTTCAACGACACCAAGCTTATTAAATTATGTTCGGCCATTTTGAAATTGTTGGCATTTGTTTACAAGCATTTTCAAAGACCCTCTTCACTTTATTTTTAGAGATAGGAAAAAAGTATTAAATGAAAAGATGAGGATTTTCCTCAACTATAAAAAGCATTTATTTATTTGTTGTGTTATAATAGCGAAAACCCGACTAAATCCAAATTTTTAAATTCAAAATCGCGGCTACGCCCACTAGCGGCCATCTTAATAATTTGAAAATAATTTCCAGCTTTTTCTTATGGCCACTTTTGTTATGAAATTTTTACCGCAAGTCTCTACGATGAGTAGTTCCTGAGATATAACACTTTGCATTCTTATTTGTTCACCCAGTACATTAATTTTTTGAGATTTTTAATACAAAGATTTCAGGTATTTTTTCAGCAAAAACCTTAAACTTGACGGTTGACGGTATGTGGAAATTGTATGTCTAAACAAAATTTTCATTGTTTGTTATTATGCAGTGTTTCATAACACAGTAAAATTGTTGCAAAGCGCATGACTACACAACAAATCTGTTAGAAAGAACGCCAAAGATACATTACTAGTTAACATAACTTCTTTCAGGTGTTTAAAACGGTCGTATGTTCAATTAATCTACAACTTCCGGTTGTGGATGAAAGTCTTTTCGTACCCAACGTGTCACTGGGTCCGCTGGTAGTAGATATTTCCTCGGCAAATTCAATAACATTACACAATGCGACAAGTAATTCGAGGTTCATGACGAAACGATCTCCTTTAATCGACGGCGTTAGCAAAAACATCACGTTGGTATTAGATAATCTCCTGAAAAACTACGAAAGCTCCCATCTACCAACTCACGGTAAAGGTATGAAATAATGTCAAATAATATCAAACATCATCATTTGTCTAGGAAATAAATTGTTTTACTTTTCTTTTGATGAATGTGTGTATTTATCAATTTGTACCTGTCTGAAAATAATGAGAAAACGTAAGATCTCAGTTGTATCATAAATCCGAATTCTTCCGTTTCCTTTAAGTTTAATTTTTAATATGTCACTCAAATAAACCGCATTATATATTGAAATCCACAGTTTAACTAGTTTTACGTTCATTAAATTTCAGAATTTCAAGAATGCGAGAGATTTTCAACGTTCCCGTGTGTTCACACAAAACTATGCTACAAGTAACATCAAAGCCTTCAGCGATGAAAACGTACTCTTTAATCTCTATAAATATTAATCATTTCATAAACCGTTTTGATTATTTTCCAGTTGTTAACTCACGTAAACATTAATACCTAATTTTCGGTATTTATTTTAGACAAACCTACGGTTGTGAAAACGAATATTTTAATAAGAAGTATGGGTCCGGTTTCAGAATTGGACATGGTGAGTTTTTTTGTCATATTTTGCTATTCTGCTTATAAGTTTTTTAAGGAGTATTCTATGGATTGTTATTTTCGCCAATATTGGAGAGATCAGCGCTTATCTTTTTTGGGACCAATAAAATCGTTGTCGCTTTCAATTAAGATGCTAGAAAGAATATGGCGTCCGGATACTTACTTTTATAATGGTAAAAATTCTTACGTTCACACAATTACCGTTCCAAACAAGTTGTTGAGGATTAGTCAAGACGGAGATATTCTGTACTCAATGAGGTAAGGAAGGCTCTTTATGAATCTAATTTAGACATTTGTTTTAATATTTTGTTGCTCAAGACAAAAAGATCACATAATTTATTTTGCGTAGTACCGTCAACTTCTACTCAAATTTATCAAATTTTGCACACCAAGCAATATACAGCATGTCTGTGTACTACACGAACCATGGATATTGCCTTTAAAAAGTAGATTTTTTTCAAAAACAGTTATAACCATTATAATACATTATAGTTACTCCCACTTTCGTTGAGCACCTGTCAACTTCGACATTTTAAATGTCTTACTGAAAAAGTGATACTTTTCAAGATATCCATTTTTATACACTAAATGGGGTCAGTATCCGCTTTTAGATATTTTACGTTTTTTAGGTAATTATTTGAAATAGCAAATTCAAAATTTCTTCACACATAGGGTGGTAACGACCCTAAAACTGTCTATCTATAGTTTAAAAGTTGACAACGGTTATACATGTAAAGAAATGTCAAACTTTTAAATCGAAAATGTTAAATAACTTGACAATATCAAATCGAACACTTTTTACAACTTTGCTTTGTCAAAATCAACTATTAACCGTGAAACTCGTTTCTATCAAAATACACATCAACCCTCATCAAAAAATTAAGTAGGTGATGAAATGCAAACATCAAAAGTTTACTGTTGTCACTGTTGTGTTAGTAATTGTTCAATCCGTCATAATATTATTGTATATTTGTATTGTTAGAAATAATGAGTGAAATTTCAACAGCAGAATTGTTGGCATGGTTTATCCGCCCGAAAATCGAATTAAAGTTAGAATTGAAGCTTCCACGGCCGGAGTTATTGTTAAAGCAAGAAGGTTTTCCAGGATTGGACCGTGGTGTCGAAAAGGTAACCGTAGTTGCAACTACGCATATAGTTACTTTTTCGATACAACAAATCGCGGAAAACATTTTTGAATGAAGTTGAGAACCCTACCAATTGACTACGAGAAATAGCAGATATCGTTGGAACTTTGAAGACTCTTGTAAATAAGATGTTACGAAAAAAACAAATTCCATCCTTATCATGTACAACACCAAATCCATATCTCACAAACACATATTTGGAATGCTGACATGTTTACTAGGACTTCTTCTCTTAATTGTAATTCCCATTTTATTCAGATATTTCTTTCGACTAAATAATCTGTTTAGCATTTTGTTGTAAGTTTTGATGATCTATTTTATAGTTTTAAGTTGTCAATAAATTTTTTTTTATGGAACGTGTATTTTTGATCAAAAAACGAGTTTCACTGTTAACGGTTGAGTTTTGGTAGATAACATACATGCCATGACATTTGATTTTGTCAAGTTATTCAACATTTTTCCACACCCTGTATAATCGATGTAAACTTTTAAATCACTTCAAATCCCCTAATAATAAAATACTATTCAAAAAAAAAACCAAAAACATTTGAAAGCCGATGACCCAAGGAAGTGTTTAAAAATGTATATCACTTTTGAGTAAGACTCGTATAAATATAGGTCCCATAGTTTTTCACGTCAATTCAAAGTAAAACATAAAAAATCTACAACTACCTGTAAACTACTTTAGGCACGGTAGTTAGTGCGTAAAGTATCGTTTTTAAAAAACGTGCAAAAAAAGTTCTTTACAACTAGAGCTTAAAAAATAACATGTATTTTGAGTTACGTGTAAAGTAAATTTGAAAAGTTAAAGTCTTTGTTTAATTTCGTGTCACCATTTGCATAATCGCCTGCGCCTCGTGCGAAAACTTTTGCACTAGATTAAAAAGACCTACTTTACACACTTGTTGCATAAATAACTATATTGCTATGATTGTAAACTCGTAGTAATGTATAAATTACAACATTTATTTATATAAATTAAATATAAATATATAGATATAAATATAATATAAATATAAAAATCAGTTTTTGAGTCAAATATTTTGAATGGCGTTTTGGACATCATCCAAGTTTTCAAATTTTTAGACACTAAGGAGATGTTGTAGAGATTGGAATAATTGGAAATGCGGGAGTGCAATATCGGGCAAGTGAGTACTTGCCACCCCAATTCATTAATTTTCTAGTGTTCACCTTACACAGTGCGGTGTTGTATTTTCGTGTTTCAGAATGACGCCCTTTCCGTTGTTCACCATAAAAGTCTGCATTAACATTTGTCCAGGTTTCAGCACTTTGAAGTGAACAATACAGCAAATACTCCACCAAACACACAGAAACAACTTTTTGGGATGTAAACCCGGGGGTGTAGTACCTTATGGTAATTCATTTGGAAAGAGCCACTGCTTTTTGCGTTTTACATTATCATATAGGACCCATTGTCTCTAGTAATCAAACAATCAAAAAAATATATGTCGCATGTGAGGCATCGGCTGACTTTGTTCAAATTCTTGCTCTGCCTACTTTTCCAATATGCTGTAAATTTTCGTGAATAGTCGACCAAATTTAGTAAGGTAGTGCTCCTCGATTGTTTGACAGACCAAACCACTTTAGGAAAATAGTCGTTTACTTTCGAATTGATGTGCAAAGTGAGGTACTGCGGCATCTTGTCAAACCAAACATCTCTAAAGTGTGTGTGACGGTTTTTTTCTCTTTGTCAATTTGTTTAGTAAATTCGTTTCGCTTTGTTCTACGCTTACGTATAACAACTAAGACTACTGTAAGATTGTCGTTGGTTAGAGCAACAGATGGCGTGAAAAATTTAAAATTTTTTTCTGTGATAAAAGCAAAAGACTTCTTTCTTCAACGCACCTTTAAATTATTTAATTACTTGAAGGTCGAGGAGTTTCTGCCGTGACTTAATGCTGAATTGTTTAGTTGTGTTTAGTCTTTGTACACTTCCAAATGCCGCAAGTTTAAAATAAATTTCTTTGTCAACGCAAACGCCAATTTGACAATCGTTTTTAGAACTATCACCTAGGACAAATTAACTCTTCACCTGGAGGCAAACTAGCCCATGGACAAATTTACTTTCATTATTCTTCGTCTGGCGACTGCATTTCTTCCTATAAAGCTGAAGTTGTCTCAGTCTAATTACATCGGACTGCTCAAATTATTAATACAGACCACTTCGACCTTGACATCAATCTATACTTTTTGATACCAGTCCATTTTTGCTACTTGTTTCTACATCTTTACCAACTTGGAAGATACCTGGAAAATATAACAAACCCCAACAACAAAACATAACCCTACTCTAAAAGCTAAGTTGATGTAACTTCCAGATAACTTATAATTATAATTGTATATTCAAAACCGATTCTTAACAATCTGGAATTAAATATTATTTACCGGCGTTAGTAATCATTTTGTGCTCGAGGGATCCCCCGACAAATTAATTCCACGTTTGATTGCGCCAATATTTTAGTATTGAAGTTAAATGTTAAATCGGTTAGTTGGATATAATTAGAGAAGTAATCGTAATATATTTAGTATTGAATTTGCATTCCTACGATAAAAATAACTGTTGCGTGCATTACATATTCGGTTTTGTTGTATTATATTTTTCTTGGGAAAAATGATATTTCTGCCAGATACTAGTCTATTTATCTGTGATACATGTCTTATTGTTAACCATATTGTTATTATATACGTTTATATCTATATCTTGTGTGTGTATACATGTGACACAAGTGGAAAGCTTTGTACATTATATGTTTCTTTCGTTAACAGTTTGTTCTTTTTGAATCTTCAGTTCCTATTAATGAGATTAAATACTAGAACCCATAGGGTGGTGCCCTCATCTCGGAAGCACTTTTTTTCATCATTAGTAATTATGTCACTGACCTGCAACTAGGCTTTCAACTTTACAATTTGTTTCATTATTCATCAATTAACGACATTGGTGATTTTTCCAACAAATAAAAACTAATAAAATCAAATCTTGTAAAAGTGTCTTAAGATTGCGCATATTATATAATATTTACTAGTTTATAAGTGGCGCCTCCACCCGGATGAAAAACGGTACCCGGAATAATTGAATATTATGTTACCATCCTTCCCACTCTTCCCCCCCCCCAAAAATTTAAACTTATTTTACTTCTTCAGAAACAAAGTGAAAAGCACAAATAATATTTAACGTCAAATAATTAGTTTTAAATTACATTAAATTATGTATTGCAAATTATAGAATTTAAATCTATTCCGTCAATTTCACTCATTTATATCAAAAAATACAGAATTAACTTTAATGCGTAGGTAAGTTATTTGTTGTTTACTTTGTGTCAAATAATTATTTCTTTGATACTAGCACTTGAAATTGTTTTGAGTTTCTGAATAATCATAGTTACAATGTAATTAAACTTCCTAAACGTTATTAAATTTGTAATTAGTTATATTAGATTTTGTTCTCGTAATTCAAGAACTTAATAAGATTATGCTACTTAAAAAGTTGGTCTTGCTGCTTTTAGGTTGACTATCAAAGCCAAGTGTCCTATGGAGCTGAGAAATTTTCCGATGGATAGACAGTCCTGTCCTTTAATACTTGGAAGCTGTAAGTACCTACCTTTGTTTAAAATTGTTTGTTTTCTTTCTGAATATGTGATCGTCGGAAATAGTTAATAAGATTTTAGTAACGAAACTGCAATTACACTCCGCAACAATTTATGATTTATTAACATTATAAGTCATGTTGATGTGTTATAATGCATAAAAACATTTGTTTATTCTTCATTATTGCTAATTGGCTCCTTTGGGATTTAAGATGTTCTGTACTTGTTTTTAAATACATACAGATTTGGTGCTAACTGTAAATCATAGCTACTAACTACAAAATACAAATCATAACGAAATAAAACACGATTATTGAATATCGCATTGATTTACTGATTGAGTGGACTGTAAGTTGTATATTTTTAGTTTTAATTATTTGTTTTATTTCTGCACATTGCAGTCTCCATATAACACACTATACATTTTTCTAAGTAATGCCATCAGATTGAATGTTTAAATGCAAATCGTTATCTAAGCGATAACTTTGAATGCATAACACACTCGTACCGATAAAGCCAAGTATTTCTGTACAGTAGCATACACGCACGAAAGAACACCTGATATGCATTTCGCTTTTATTATGAGCTCATCAGAGGGGTATACTTAAGTGCGGTATACAACTGTTCAAGTCTTGCGACATCTGGTGTATATAGAACACGTACAAATAGTATAAACTAAGTAATGCCAACAGATAACTGTAAATGTTTAAATGCAAATCGTTATTTAAGCGATAACTTTGAATTCATAACACACTCGTGGGCTTTATCGGCCATAAATATATTAAAATATATAAATGTATCAAAATAAATAGAAATAAATATGACTTTGAGTCATCCCTCTGACCTTTGTCTCTCACGGAACCAAAAATATTAATTGTACAACAAGGCCCTTTCACACACTGGTGTTGCTTTTGAATAAATATATACGTTGACAATAAAATTACCTTAGTTTTGTTATTTTCACTTTTTTATATTAACTACGAAAAAAAAATGAAACGTCATAAAATATATACATTTTGTAAGGGACTAAATATTATGAATAGAGAGTTTAATGATTTTTTTAATAACTACAATAATTAGTAGGTTAGATTTATTTAAAAATAAGTAATAATCAGTCAACCCAACCATGTTTAGTTTTTTGATTTAATTTAAAAGTTATTGCTTGTAGACGTTTTTTAAATCAAAATTAATTATAATTTGTAAGCCTATTTCCTAAACAAAATTTTGATTCGATAATTAATCGAGCCATGGTGTTTAATTAGCGATACCTTCAAATATATTCTTTAAAAAAAATAAAGTAAGCAACGTAGATTACCTATTTTCTAAAACGTGCTTAGTGTAAATGGATTCATTCTACAGTCCTTCTATAAGATAACCCTGTGAGACTACCTGCTGTTATTTAGAATTGTAAATGATACCCTTAAGCCCGCTTCACAATGTGCAAACTTTTGTTTACAGAAATTGTGGTGTCCAAGTTTTAAATTTCATGAGTGTACAAATGCAATACAAGTACTTCGTCACTATGACGCTCAGAAAAAGGATGGAACCCAAAAGCACGCGGCCACGATAATTAGTTTTAAATATAAAGAAGTTACAGTTAACAGCAAGCATCTTTAAATATTTAAAATTGCGTAATCAAAAAAAAGGCGAATGCTACGTTAAACGGCTTCTCATCCCGATTGCGTAAAGACAAATTGTTACATTTGGTAAAAACAAAATTTATGAATTACCCTAAAGTATTTTAAAACGAATTATAACAAAACAATGCGGGTACGTTTGAATACAAATATGGTTCTTTCAAACTGACGGTCAGAAACTGACAGAAACCTACCCCCGAAGACCCAGAAATAGAAAAAATATGAGTTTTTGAAAGCGAAGAAATAAAAACATTCCAGAATTAAGTTCAGTTTTAAGATTTTTCACTCCATGTATAGAGTATTTCCTAAGTATAGTGAAGGTGTTGTTTCTGAGGTCATTTCATGACAAAAAGTTAAAAAATAACCAAAAGAGATAAAACAAATCCCAGAATTAAGTTCAGTTTTAAGCCTGCATTTGCACGCTACATGTTCATTTGAGAAACTACCCCATTTAAATTAAAACTTTTCTGAGGTCATTTTGTGACAAAAAGTTAGAAAACAGATGTACTAGAAAATGTCTCATTTCCGAATTACCCTATATCTTAACACTGTAGGTGTTAGGGGTTATTGAGTTTAATTGGAAATTCACGTGCAGGTGGGTTACAATTTGAAATTTTGTTTACATATTAAGGTAATCCCTTCTATTCCTCTTTATCTATTGCCTTATGCCTTGGTGGTGTGTACACCCATGTTCTTCACATTATTTTGTTTTCTGCCAGTATCATTAGTTGATTGACTGTTTTCCCTCTTTCTATTCCAGTTTTCTATTCTTTGTTCCATTTTTGTTTGGTTTCCCACCTGTCGTGTCTCCTGTCTTTTAGATTTTTGCTACTCTTCTGGTCAGTGTAGTTATATTTACTATGCACGTGTCCGAACCATTTCAGTTGTTTTCCTTCTATTATCTCAGTTATTGATTTTGCACCTGCTTTCGATTTCTGTGTTTATTTTCCATTGTTCCTTATTATTATTCCTAAATATTCGATTGTGGATTCTCTGCCGCATTTGATATTTTGTTGATGTTTTTTTCACATTTGTTTTTCTTGTGTTTATTTCCATGACCATCTGCGTTATTATTTTGTTTCATTAATTTAGGATTGATTTGAGCCAATGGCAAATTTTTGATTTTTGAATAGGGACCAATCACAGACGAATTATCGATGCCCAAAATTGAAAGTTCAATTATTTAATAAGTAATATTTTATTTATTTGTTGTCAAGACTACATTTTTTTGGTAGGGTCCCCACTTGATTCATTGAAATCTAAATTCGGGAAATTCTCTAGTAAAGTATGTTTCGTGATCGTAATGTATATCAGATAATTTTGAGAAAATGTTCTACTCGCACCTGAAACATTTACTTAAAATTATCGGTAACATTACGATCACTATCGGTTATTACTTTAGTTGTTGTACAGTGTTTGTTGGGCTACGTTCTATTTGTACTTCTTTTTTAAACACTTCTCAAGTTTTGTTTTTTTGTTTTTTTCACTTCATGTTTTGATTCGTTCCTTTTTGTACACTGCCTAAAAAATTAATTGGACAGTTTATAAGCATTCCTGTAAGATAGGCAACCAAATTGACAATAAATGTAGACACGCAACATAAATATTGCAACATTGCTTGTTTGAACTAAACATGATGAATGCACCGTTTTGAAGAGATTATTATTACTACTGACTATTGTTCATAAACAATGCCACAAATCTTTATATAAAATTTTTCTTACCGGCAACCAGTAGTAAAAATTGTAAAGTTCATATAAGTAAATATAAAAGATTTTTCATTGCAAATTGGCTCACACAGTTAAGCTAATTACAGACGCAGTTAATAATAAGGAAAAAATTATGATTTGTGTTTAAATTTTTTGGTGGAGCTCTTCGAAGCTAAAATAGTTATTATCAAACACATGGTAAATAATCGGATTGAGAGGAAGGGAGGTACAATGTGAGCACTCTTTATAAACACAAAGGCGGAGTTTGACAGGGTGGAAAGGTTTGGTAGGGGCGATCGATGAATGTTATATTGAAACGGGATGCAACACGAGAATGAGAAGTGAAATGGGGAACGAATTCAAAACACTAAGAGGATTGAGACAAGAAACCCAATGAGTCCGTGTTCATTCGGTTCATATATATGAGATATAGAAGAGGAGTTGGAGAAGCAACAAGTGGGAGATATCGTGGTAGGGAAGAAAAAAGTTAGGGTGCTAGTATATGCGGAGGACATAGTGGCAGTGGCAAAGAGTAAGTAAGAAATGAGAGAAACTATAAAACTAATGAAAAAGTACTTAGAGAAGAAAGGATTGGATGCAAATGTGGGGAAAACGAAGATTATGGAATTTAAGAAAAAAAAAAGAAAGAACAAGGAAAACAAAATGGTGGTGGGGAAAAGATGAAATAGAAAAAGTGGACAAATACAAATACCTTGGATACTTTATAAGTTACGATAATAAGGATAGAGATCATATAAAAGAACTGGAACAGAAAGGAATAAGGTAGTGAGGCAAATGTGGGGCATAGCAGAAGAAGAAGAAAGGCAACGAGATATGAAGATAAGATTGAAAGTAAGAGAGAGAAAGAGATATGAAACGACTGTTGGAAAGAAATAGAAATGCAGAGGGTAAAATATGGAGAAAAGGGAAAGGAAGGTAATTTCATGAAAGAAGGGGTGCATAAGATAAGAAATGATGTAGATTCGCAGGCACAGGAAATAGCGGGAAGACTATAAAAAATATTGGAAGATAAAGGACAGATGGAAAACCAAGATATATAACTGGAGGGAGTGGATTAAGGGGTAAAAGGATTATAGCAAGATTTAGGATAGGGAAAACAAATATTGGTTGAAAGACAAAGATAGAAAAATGTAGGATGTGTGGGGAAGGATGGAGAGAACTTAGAACACATAAGTAGGAAATGTGGAGAACTGAGGAATAGGAAAGAGAGCGACGAGAACTACTGGGGGAAAGAGGGAGATGATCGAGTGAGTGAAAGAAGTAATAAAAGAAGAGAAACAATTGAGAGAAGAAGAAAAACATAATCAAGGTATATAACATAGATTAAAGGAAAAGATGAAGGAATGATGAGAAGGATAGGAGGAAAGGGATGAATATCAAATTAATTTCATTTAATATAGTATTAGTTAATAGCTTGTTCGAGAAAAATGGAAGTGTATTAGATTAATCTTATGATGTATGTAGGATATGTAAGAAAACCGAATTCTTTGTTTATTGCATAAAAACAAATAAATACATAGATTGATAGTTATTTGTATCACTAGGCAAGAAACTGACCTTTTCCGAGTGCGACGATGGTTTGCAGACCAAGGCGTTAGCCGCGGCCTGCAAGTCGAGCACTAGCAAAAAACAGTTTCTGCCCACGTGATACACACGATTTTTTTGTGCCGAGAAATTGTCAAATTTGTTGAAACTTAAATTTTCTAATATTACTATATGACAAAACATTTGCGGTTGGTAATGCCATTTGGCAGCTGTCAACACAGTGTCATTTTGGCATATATTAAAATACTTGTTTTTTTTTTCAATGTTTATTAAGATGTAAAAAAGAGTACTGCAACGTATTATTTACGTATTCCAGCATGAGGATTGTACTGATTTTAGTGTCAATGAGTATGATGTGATATTGCCAAGAATTAGTAACTAAGAAAAGGGGCGTTTCTGGCCGTTTTTGAGTAATGCAAAATCAGTGATTTGGACGGAGAACCGAAAACCAAATGGTAGTTTAAAATTATGCATTGATTCATTATTGCAAACAGCTAAAAGCATTTCAACTAAACCTCCTTAGTTAAAATTATCCTTAAAGGTAGACATTTTGTATTTAATTTTCTCTATTTTTTATAACTTTTGCATGATTTTGTGAATAGAACAAAGGGGGGACTCTTACTTAGAATTCACCCTTCAAGAACATTATTTTATTAAATTTACTTTTATTTTAAGAGCAAATAATCTAAATTGAATTTTTAATAAGTTAATAAGTTTATTTTGTTTTAAAATCATTGTGTGCTTTAATTTTTGATTACCGCAACAGTTTGTTTTAGGATTACTTTCCGTACAGTCAGTTTAAAGTTCAAAACATTGTTTCATCTTTGTTCAATTCATTACTTTAATAATGTTGTTTCGAGTTGCAGGATCTTGTGTTAGCCCGAAGAACCTGGTTGAGGTTCTACCACGTCGGGGTTGTCCGTAGCTTGTGGTGGTTTGTTGGCGTCAGGTCGGGGAGTACGTGTGGTTGGTACCGGTCAAAGGTCGTAGATGTTCAAAATCGTCCATTGCCGGTCTGGTTTTTCCACCCAGTTGGCTTTGGTGCCGACGGTGTCTATGATTCGGCAAGGTCCTTGCCAGGTGGCCGAAAACCGGTAATACCGGCGTGTGTGCGTTCCAACACCGCTGCTCCTATGGCAAAGATTGTGTTGGTTGTCCGTATCTCACATATCGGGGGAACGGTAACGGTTCTGGTTGCGATGAAAGACATCTAGCCTTTGGTTGTGGGGGGTGTGTTGCACTATACCCGAGCAGTGCCTCGCTGTGAGTGAGCCCCTTGGCGGCGTTCTTTCGCGTACTTAGTTGAAACAGGTTGGAGGCTAACTCATTAGACCACTTCTAGGGTCTCTTATAGAGGAGGGCCGCTTTGAGGCTTTTCTTGATTTCGCCGCTCATCCGAGTTGGCCTGTGGGTGGAAGATCGCAGTCGTCCAGTGCATTGCTCCCCAACGTCGGATTGCTACGTCCTATGCTATGGACGTGAATTGGGGGTCGTTCTCAAACATAATTGCTTTTGGAAATCCATAACGGCGGAACACCTCATCGTCGAGAAATTCGTGGTCTTCGTGGTAGGCATACAGTATTTCCTCCCTCATCGTTTAGGATGAGTTCGAATTCTGTTCCGTTTATTAAGACACTATATTTTCACGAAAGCAAATCATCATCTTTATTACTTTCTAGTTCAAAGTTATGGTTAACATCTTTTTGCACGTAACATATTGGAAAAAAAACTGCTTCAAAAAGACTTATTTGACAAATTAAAAGTTCATAGACTTAGTAAGATGCCACTTATGCTCTAGTTACTGAACACCTTCTATTTTGGCTAGATTAGACACTTCCTTTTTGGTAGAAGGAATACAAAGACTTATCATTTGTATTTAAAAAAATATATTCGTTCAAATTTCTTAATAATAATATTCATTTAGAAAGATCATCTTAACCACGCATTTATACAAATTTGCTCTTGTCGAAATGCTGTTTGTGAAAATGTAATTAAACTGCTTTGAGAGTTATTCACAAATATTTTATTTTTCAAACATTATTAACGTTAATTTAGAACAGAATTTAACTAATTTAGTCAGAAGAAGTTTCGTAATTTTAAATCTGAATTCAAATATCAAATAGCATACCTTAATTTGCTGTCGTTTCCAATTCCACATTCTCCATTTTTATTTTTTTATAAACGTGTTGGTATTAGACAACATACTACGGCGTCAATTAAAACTCAATTAAAAAATTCAGTAACCTAAACACTAATAAAGTTAAATTGCTTTCGCTGGTTTCTTACGGCAATCAATATCCCTACGCTTTAAAAAGGCAAAAAACTGTAATAATTGAGACTAAACAAAATGTTTTTAGTGTTACTGGCACGGTGGTAATTTTTTTTTGTATGCAACTCTCACTTTGACAAAAATTAACAGAAATGTATAGCTGTTTAAAGGCTTTGCATGCCTTTGTTATACTATTTTATATAGAGGGTTAATTACACTTCCGCCAAGGTTGCTAAAGCACGTACGAATGTTTATTCTTCTTTTTACGTTTACTCTACTTATTTATGTTATCAGAATAATAATTTAAAGAGGAAATTAATGTGCCATTTAACATTACAAAGGACCACGGAAAATGAATGCAAATTTAAACAACAATATCAGTACCCTTTGTTTTCTTTATAAAATTTTCTCGTTTTATATCAAATTATTATTTTGATTGAATGGTTACATTAAAATGAAACCAAATTTTAGAATGTATGGATCTCGTTAATTCGATCTGCAAATACTAAAATAAGGAATGTTTCAAAGAACTAGACATTGCAACCGAGATATTTTTGAATGGGAAATTGTTCAAGTAAAAATTGTAGAAAATGTAATTTTTGTTTCTGTAACATAATTGAAAATATTCAATCACCCGACAGCTGTTTCATTCTTTTGGGACAAAAAGTGAAAAAACGGAATTTATTAATCGTAGACGATGTACCCACTTTTGCGTTACAAGTCGACAGCCACGCATATTGTACAATTTGGAGAGCCTCATAATTAGAGATTCTTTAAATTTTATTTTTTTATAGACGCTTATACAACTCGAGAACTACTGTATCAATGGCAAAACGACGCGAGCGTAAACTTCGTACCGGGAATGACCCTATCCCAATTTGATCTAATGAGCTTTCGTTATCGTAACTTTACTTTCACCAGAAGAGAAGGTACCATTCTTTACCATTTACATCACACCTATATAATATAATTTCAGGCGATTTCTCCGTTTTGCAAGTATCCTTTAATCTACAAAGACATACTGGTTACTTCTTGATTCAAGTATACGTACCTTGCATCTTAATAGTCGTTTTATCTTGGGTTTCGTTCTGGATTCATCGCGAAGCGTCAAGCGATCGTGTCGGTCTTGGAATTACAACCGTCTTAACTTTGTCTACCATAAGCTTGGATTCAAGAACTGATCTTCCGAAAGTACGATACGCAACAGCATTGGATTGGTTTTTGTTGATGAGTTTCTTCTATTGCATAGCGACTCTGCTCGAATTTGCTGGTGTTCACTACTTTACGAAAGTTGGAAGTGGCGAAATACCTATCGATGAAGATGAATGGGTGGATTGTGATGGCGAAGAAGAACTAATAGAAAACGTGTGCATCGATGAAAATTCAATTACGCAAGGGTCACATCTAGGAAGACGTCGTAATTCAACTATATGTCCGGGAATTTACAACGTAGTATCGGATAATCTAAATAAAACTGGTAAATGTTGCCTGGGTCCTTAGGATTCTCCCATCAGTTACGGTAATACTAGGACAACTTTAACAAATTCAGAATCGGAGCCGGTCACACCAGTGCTTTTGACAATGGAAAGAACAACACAAACCGAAACGAAGTTGCCCAAATGGAGGCAATTTATTTATTGTCTTATGGGAAATGATAAATTTCGTAAACAACGGCAGCGCGAAGCTGCAGCGAACGGTATTACCTAAGAGCAATCCTAATTTTAACAAATGCTTTAACAACTTTATTTTTCAGAATTGCAAGATCAGGGTCATCACGGTACTCGTTACGTTAATAGCGTGTCATACATTGATCGAGCTGCACGAGTTCTATTTCCAACGTCTTTCGCTTTATTAAATCTATGTTACTGGCTTGTGTACGTACAGTATCAAGAAGATTTTAAATGGAGAGATCCGCCAATAAGATCGTTCAATCATTAGTTTGACATTACGTGACTAGAATAGACGAGAAAATTGTGTACCTACAAGCTAATAGAATAGATGTATAATATTATAAATGAATTCTAGTCGTATTCACTTACACTTTCATATAGCGAATGTGTACACGCTTTTTAATTATTTGTGTATTGGAAATGTACACCTGAAACAACTGGGATCGTTGATTATCTTTACAGGTAAACCAAAAGTATATGCTTTAACATGAAGGTTTTGCTAGAAACTTAGGACCCTAAATTATTTTTTTGTGGATGGGTTTAATATTCTAGGTGAGGGCTTACTATAGTTTAAATTCTCTTAACTACACAAATTTCAAATTAGTTCCAAAAAACATTAATGTTTTAAAATTTTTTACATAAAGTTTCAAAATCATAACTCTTCAACAAAAAAGTTAACGTAAGATAATACTATTTAATATAATAAATCGGTGTTCATTTTTTATAGAACTGATGGTAATGGTTTTATCTTTAATATTGTCGAAACTAAATAACAATAATCGCAAAAAGGCACATCTTGAATTATTAATTTTAACCCCCTTTAGTATACATTTGAAATACATACAGGCTCGAAATTAGCTTCTCCAACTTCCATGCAGTGGTACAAATTTTCTTCAAATTGTCGTCTTACATTCTGCAGAATTTTTGGAGTAATCTGAAGGCATTAATCGGTGATCCTTTGTCTTAAATTTTCTAAAGACGTCGATTCAGTTGAACAAACTGTAATCTTTAAATGCCCCCACAAGAAAAAATCCAATGGGATCAACGAGGTAGCCATTCAATACTACCTCTCCGACCAATCCAAACTGAACATTTTCTTAAACAAAATTATTACAGATAATGCTGCTTTGTCGTTTCCAAAAACACTCTGCGCAAGAATGTTTTTTTATTTTGCTGAAAATGAAAATGATGTTAGAATTAACTTGTTGCAAAAAGCTACCTTAACAAAGTTTCAATTTAAAATGTCTAGCTTTGTCGGTTGTTGCTCAAGAAAATAAAAACGAAACTTAGGTTTTTCATTTTTTCGTCATAATTCAAAGACAAAAAATGAAACATCAGATTTTCTTTCAGATTATTAATCAACATAAAAATGTACAACTTTTGTCTAATTTGTATCTTTTATAAAAACCGTCAAAAACGGACACCCTGTATATGATGACTTAAATATAGAGTGTTCTATTTATAATAAGCAAATCAGTGCCAATTTCCGAAACTGCCTAAAATATATTTAATAGATAAAATTGTTGATAATTTTTTTTAAGTAATTAAATTTATAACTTTAATAATATTATATTCTCAAAGAGATTTCTGTTAACTATTTACACTGCGAGTAACGTTTTGACATTTTATAATTGTTTTAGGTAGCTGATAGATATATTAGGTTAGAATTAAAGGTATCTTAGATTATATCTATATCACGTTTTAATGCAGATTTTCACGCCAATACGAGTTACTGTGCTGCTCTTTTGTTTACACTGTAAAAATAATTAAATCAATTCAATTCCATGGCCTGCTCAGCCGTGTTTTTTATCTGATCACTGTTTGGTTTAGTGTTTAAATTAGAGAAAATTGAAATTTAATTAGTATTTCAAATATTAATAACTAAACTAGGAAATAAGCTAACAGTTAACTGTAATAGTAACTGTTTAAATGCAATATTGTTATCAAAAGCGATAACTTCAAATGCCAAGACAAGCATTTCACTTATGTTCACTGCTCCACGAGAGTTTAAAAAACCAACCGCCTTCTTGTACAATTGTATACGGTACTTAAGTATACACCTCTGATGAGCTCATGATAAGAGCGAAATGGGCATCAAGTGTTCTTTCGTTGCGTGTATGCTACTGTACAGAAATACTTGGCTTGTTATCGGCACGAGTGTTTGGCGTTTGAAGTTAGCGCTTCTGTTATTGCATTTAAACATTCAATTGCCGTTACAGTTAAGTGTTGGCATTTCTTAGTTTATACTATTTTTACGTGTTCTTTGTACACGAGGTGTCGTAAGACACGCATGTCGATTAATAACTAATTATTTATTATTATAACATTAATATAGAAGAATTCAAAATGACCTATGAATTGCGAAAGACAACTTTATATTTCGTTTCTTTCCTTTCAAAAATTGTCATTCTAAATTATTACAAAACAAGATAAAAATAACGAAATTAGTGTCGATTCCGATGGAAGAGATAGTGCCCAGAAATGGATAAAATGTTCTCCTTTTGTCAAATATAACGTTTGTAAAATGAATGCTAGGTATAAAAAAAACAATTTTGTTTTAGGGAGCTCTAAACAAAACCTAGGTCAAAATGTAATATTTGTAGAAATCTGTAATCTACAAATATTACATTTTGATGAATCTGAGTACATGACAACTGTCCATGAGGTGGTGACATCGACTTTGTCCTACGTCAAAAGCAACATTGCGAAAATTAATGTAAAAATTGCATAGAGTTGAGCGAATGGTCTTTAGTTGTTTCTTGTTCAATGTGTTTTGATTTATGTGCAAGTAGATTTCAAAATAAAATTATTTAAATTACATTGTTTGTGATTGTGTGGCATATATTTAACACAAATTCCTACATTTTACTACTATTCTCATAAAATTATGATACAGAAAGTGTTTTCAGGTTTTAGATGAAAAGATCAACAGAAGAAAAAGGAAATTTGGTATGTTAAGGAGTGCGTCTTTGAAATACAATTTTTATTGGACGATTTTAACAATCTGCTAGCTTTAGTGAAGGTAAAGAGTGTTTAATTGTAGGCATAATATGGTGTAACATAAGATAAATCTACAATTGCATCTCTTCGTCTATAAAAAAACGTGCGGTAATGACTTCTACACCTAATTGTTTCATATATTAAATTGACTCACAATTCAACTTAGTTTTTACAAGTGAAACTTTTTGTAAGTAGAGTCTTGGCAACGGAAAAAAAATCTTTCAAATATTATTAAGTAGTTAAGGTAGATTAAAAAGTTAAATAGTTTGTCAAAAAGCCTATGTCACACTATTAAACTTCTAGTTTCATATGTCAGTTAGGTTTGCTTTATTTTGAGTTGGTATAACGACCATTACTGTTAGATTTTTAATCAATTACGTATCTACAAATAAAAATGTTCATTTAACAATCAACTTCCGTTGTGCTTCTTTGTCTTTTTTTTGTATACAGTGTGTCCCAATCTGAGTAGTATTGTATGGATATCTTTGTTATTAATAACAATTAGCAATATTGTACAGATTTTCATGCCGACTGAGATGCCGTTAACTAGGATCTAAAATCCGATCCGTTTCAAAGATATCCAAACTATTTCACTTATTAGTACAGCTACTAAAAGAAAAGTTCGTACAAAAGTTTCTCCACTAATGAAGGCAAACTGTAATCTATTTTTAAAAAGATTATCGCACTTTCTTATTTTAAATGGGCGCCATATTAGATTATTTCATAAATAACTTCTACCATTGATTATAAACTACAGCTTCTACTCTTTTTTCTGGTTTCAATGATATGTCACATGATATGTTTGAAATAAAAGATCTTGACAAGCCGATTGAATATTTATTATCTTTGTAACTCTATACTTTTTTGTATAGCGTTAAATTGCCTCAATTTTGAAGGTCAAATATGTTCGTTATCGTTTAAAAAGTGTCATTTTTCAAATCTCGATAAAAAATGCAAACATTTGCAGAATTCCGTCTTATTTCTTCTGTTATACCTGAATTATTATGAAATATTGTTGTAATATACCAAGCTATAGTTTAAAATTAAATGAAAACTTTTTTTTTAAATAAAGGTATTACTATATAAATAAATATAAGAAATCAATAATGGGTGTGACCTCCATTATTATTGATACATTCTTGGAGGCGTCTGCTCATTGACGCTATCAAGGTATCAATATAATTAATATTAATCGTTTCCCATGCGGTATCAATGGCTGCATTTAGTGCATTACGGTTTACTGGTATAAAATTTGGCCCTTGTTGTCTTCGGATAACAGCAAGTATTCGAGCCCAAACATTTTCGATAATGTTAAAATCTGGGCTTTTTGCTGGCCAGGGTAACAGCTCCAAGTTATTTGCTTGTATCCAGTTGCGCACAACCTGCGAAGTATAGGGTCATCATATCCCGATAGTTAATTATCGAATGTTCCAAGAAAATATGTGTAAATAGTAAATGGAATCTACTAACGTAACGTTAAGTCGTTAATTATAGTTACATAACTCTCCTTTCATAAGATATAGTTAATATTAATATGCTTATTGTAAAGCTTCGTACACACCTGAACAACAAACCGAGGAACAAACAGAACAACGAACCGAACGGCAATCGGAACATTAATTTGGACGGTGCTACGTACGAGTTTTAGACTTGTCGGTTTTTTCTCCGACATCAAAGAAAATGCGCGCGAATGCGTTTGCAGGTTTGGACGAATCTAAACAAAACGGCGAACAAACTTATGCGGGAGAATTAAATTATTTATTGTTTGTCCTACCTTTTTGTGGGTTTGTTGTGTTTTAGGTAATATTATGGAGTTGACAGAAGAAAAATGTTTTAAATTAATCAGTGTTTAAGAATGCAAGAAAAAATGATGTCCCTATTAGCATCATTTGGGCGGGAAATTTCAAAACAAAAAAAGCTAAGTAAATTATAATTTTTACTCTTCTTTATGCGTAAAAATTTGGTTGGCACTATCTTCTTGTTTTCCGCAATTTTCTCTTCTCAATAATAAATATATATGAACTGAAAACTACTGAAAATAATTATGGAACAGCACAAACGTTCCGTTTGTTGTTCGGATTGTGGAAATCATAAAGATCGTTTGTCGTTCTGTTTGACTTTCGGTTCGTTGTTATGTTTGTTGCTCGGTTTGTTGTTCAGGTGTGTACGAAGCTTTACAACTTAAGCAACAATTTTTGGCGAATAAAGATTAGTTTGTGATGTAATATTAGAAACACAAATTTATATCATATCAAATTTATGACAACTAAAAAACCAAGAACGTGTATGTTATTGCTAAGAAATTATTAAGGAAAAAGCGCAATTGCAGTGTAAATATTTATAATTAGATATTTTCAAAAGTTTATAAGTACTTTATTGTAATCTTAATACTTAAAAGAAAATCCTGTCCATTAGCATTATAAGGAAATGGCTTTTACTTTATGAATAAGTTTCAATAACAATAGAATATCCTTGCTTGTTTAATTTACTTCCTTTACTTCGAGTTGTTTCATTACGTAACAGAACCACCATTTGCTACATACTCCAGGGCTATAGCAGATACACATTTTCCCGGATGCCGTATAACTGCACAAAAAAGATTAAAGGAGATGGGAATAAAGAAGTATAATGCTGTTGCGAAAGAAGTTCTCAGTGACGAAAATATGAGACGTCGTCTGGAATTTGCAAGGCGATATGTAAACGAACCTTTGGAATTTTGGAATCGAGTGATTTTTAGCGACGAAAAAACGTTCAATAGCCGCAACGATGGACCACTAAAAGTTTTTAGAATGGAAGGAACTCGTTACGAAAATAATCACATATGTCCTAAAAAACGAAGTGGTTATTTTTCTGTGAATGTGTGGGGTTGGGTTAGCGCGCGGGGTCCAGGAGTTTGTTGGGCTATCGATGGACGTCTTGATTCTGCTGCGTATTTAGATATTTTGGAAACTATTATGAAACATACAGTCGAAGTGTTTTATCCAGACGAAGATTATATTTTCCAACAAGTAAGTATTCTTATTTCACTATACTTTCTCCAAAAAATAGTTCGGGATCTGTTGAATTAACATTTTCATAATGTATTTTTGTTGTTAAAGGACAACGCCCCTATTCATACTTCGCGGGTTGTGCGCAATTGGATACGAGAAAATAACTTGGAGCTGTTACCCTGGCCAGCAAAAAGCCCAGATTTTAACATTATCGAAAATGTTTGGGCTCGAATACTTGCTGTTATCCGAAGACAACAAGGGCCAAATTTTATACCAGTAAACCGTAATGCACTAATTGCAGCCATTGATACCGCAAGGGAAACGATTAATATTAATTATATTGATACCTTGATAGCGTCAATGAGCAGACGCCTCCAAGAATGTATCAATAATAATGGAGGTCACACCCATTATGGATTTCTTATATTTATTTATATAGTAATACCTTTATTTAAACTATAACTTGGTATCTTAATTATAATTATGTAATAAATTCTTGTCAAAAACTAAATATATACGTTGACAATAAGAATTGCCTTAGTTTTTATTTTCACTTTTTATATTAACTACAGAAAAAAATGAAACGTCATAAAATATACATTTTGTAAGGACTAAATATTATGAATAGAAAGTTTAATGATTTTTTTTAATAACTTACAATAATTAGTAGGTTAGATTTATTTAAAAATAAGTAATAATCAGTCAACCCAAATAACCATGTTTAGTTTTTGATTTAATTTAAAAGTTATTGCTTGTAGACGTTTTTAAATCAAAATTATTTCTAATTTTATTTTGTAAACATTTCCTAAACAAAATTTTGATTCGATAATTAATCGAGCTATGGTGTTTAATTAGCGATACCTTCAAATATATTCTTTAAAGAAAAAAATTAAGTAAGCAACGTAAATTACCTATTTTCTAAAACGTGCTTAGTGTAATGATTCATTCTACAGTCCTTCTATAAGATAACCCATGCTGAGACTATCTGCTGTTAGAATTGTACATGATACCCTTAAGCCCGCTTCACAATGTGCAAACTTTTGTTTACAGAAATTGTGGTGTCCAAGTTTTAAATTTCATGAATGTACATACATTTTTGGTCCATTTGATATAGTGATGTATCTATGATGTATGTACACTATTGTACGTCCATAGGTCGTACACATTTTACTTCCGTAGTACGTACACACTTACCATGTACCAATGCATTCAATTGTAATTTTTACATTTTTTATAAAGACACAACAACAATGTTCTTAGATATTTATTGAAATATTATACTAACTACGTTTACATTAATATTTTCGTTTAATAATATAACAACACTTAAATATAAAAAGATCCAAACCAAACGGAATCTAATGGTAAATTGGTATCAAATTGTTGCAAACTGTCATAAGTTATTTAAAGAACATACAGAATTTAGAATTTAACCGCTGATTCTACTTGTAATACTCGGTTGCATTAATTAATTTTGGTGAACAATTTTTACATTGTTAGTTATTTTTAAATTCTCTAAATTTGATTGGCCTTAAACAAACTGATTACAAACATCAATATTTGGGATTTTATGGATCCGTCCCCACTTCGAATTTTGAAATACGGTTATCACCTGTTGTAGTACTAGTCGAGTACTTTCATTGACAAATTAATCAAAAACATTTAACTAGTGATCGTTTTCCTTTTCTGAGGTTAAGTACAACTACTCTGGGTGGGACAGGTCCTCATCAAGTATATTCAACTTCGTCGCAGCCAGGATTTTCAAAAAATATTCAAATACATCTACATTCTCAGTCTTTGCCTTCTTGTGGAGCATAAAGGGTGCCAGATATTCAGAGAAATATCTATCGTGACGACCAGCCTGTGGCACGAATTTTTTTGCGTGCATTCAAGCTTAATTTGATTTGTGCGGATCTTGGTTACGGGATCAACAAAATGTTTCTAATGATTGACAGTCTGGTGTGTATCTCCTTCTTGATTCGGCCAATCATAGGCACGCCAGCAATCCGAAATAATATTATACTGCCAGGTCTTATCCACTGTTTAATTATAGGGAGCAAAGTCTCACGGTCACGCTTGTCCACCGGTACCACAAACATCTTGTTTCTTCCCCTCTCTACGCCCCCAAATACCCAAGTACCAACGACTCTTTTCCTTCTATTGAATTTTCTTTTTCCAAATTTGAAATCGTCGATTTCGATTATTATTCCTTCACCCCCAATCATTTCGGAAGCTGGCATCTACCACTCATGGATAGCCTATAAAATATTAAGTAGCTAAAAAAACACAAAAAATAATGTCTGATATTTATAATAACCAAACCAAACCTAAACACTTATCATTACTAAATATAGAGTGAATGCCTGTTATCAAACCTAACCTAACCTAACCTTATCATTAATAATTACTGTACATCGAGTGTTGTCTGATGTGTAACCTGACCTAACCTAACCTTTATTATTTATGATAGTTATTATTGAGTTATATGTACCTGTCTCACGTGAAACGCCAATTGATTAATTGTAGTTTTGTAGACGTTTTCAAGCTCTTTGAGAATGACTACTTGGGAGAAGTTGTTCATCAGCACATTATTCTATCGCAGTCTGTTGGGTTCATTCATTCTGACATCGATATTGTTTACGATACTAGTTTTTGGTTTATATGAAAGTACTCGACGAGTATTACACTATGGCGAAAACAGTGTTTCAAAATTCGTAGGGGGGACTGGTCCATATTTCGCAAATTACTGGATGAGGCAGTTTCTTCACAGTTACCAATTTTAGAATGCTGAGTACAACAAACGCTAATAGCGTTAATAATAAGCTTGATCTTTTTTACTTGTTTACTTACCGTAAACAATTCTCCAACCACAGATTGACTGAAATTACTTGTAGTAAGTATTTTTCACCGAATGCTTAGGCACTGACATGTCATTTGTTTATACAGGGTGTCCAGAAACTCTCCTGACAAACAAAGACCGGAGATTCCTCAGATAATTTTAAGACAATTTAACGCAATTCACCTAGTCCGAAAATGCTTCCTAAAGAAGCTAGAGCTCTTTGAAGATGGCGCCTTGTAAATAGTTTTTTTTAAATACCTCCAGAACGCTTCTACTTAGAAAAGCAAAAACTGGTATGCTTGTTTAGCCTTCAGAGATGAATCGATTCCATCAAATGCGACTTTCTAGTACCGGTCATAGGCGTCCGTTTTGGGTAGGTCAACGATTATTTTAACGCATAACTTTTTGTCTTTAACTTTTAAGCATTTGTGACACTAGATTATTAAATTTTCAGGTATTCTAGTACTAAAGGTACTTTTACTTTAAGTCATTAGGATACACCGTTTTCTAGAAAAATGGATTTGAAAATTTTTTGTTTTTGTCATTAAAGTTAAATTTATATTTTTGCACTAGTTGGCTCTGAACTGCCAATAAAAGTAAAACCTACGTTTTCATTGTCAAATTGTTGTCAGTTCGTGAAGTTTATTTTTTAATTTTTTACTTTACGAGGCGTCATCTTCAAAGAGCTCTAGCTCCCTTAGGAAGCATTTTCGGACTAGGTGAATTGGGTTAAATTGTCTTAAAATTACCTGAGGAATCTCCGGTCTTCGTTTGTCAGGAGAGTTTCTGGACACCCTGTATAAAAATCGTAATTCGCTATCGGATAAATTACGTTACCATGGTAAGTTCATTTAAAACTATTAATGGATTAACAATATACGTCCAGTGTACAAAATGTGTTATATAAATTACAAAAATTTCAAATTTCAATTTATTATAAGTTCATCTTGAAGTTTATACTTGTAAAACAAACAATATAAAAATAAATAAGCGTTGGTAGAAAATAATTCGGAAGGTACGAAGTATTTTTAGTCTCCATATTTATTTATTAGGCACACGTATGTATTGTATAGACAAACAATGTACGTGAATTTCGGTTGTACATTGTACGTACATGAATGTTTGTCCTTCGAACGTCTATTTTGGTTACATGGACGTAACTACGTAAAATGGGCCGTAAATGTACGTCCAGTGTAGAAAGTGTGTTACATGGGGATATTCGGAAATTTGCGTAAGCTTGGACTTGAGCAAACACATGTCATTTTTGAGAAGGGATGTTGTAGCTCCTGCTCCAGATCGTGTAGATTCTTCTAGCATGAGGAACACTAAATGTCGCAACATTTTTTTTTGTTGTTCCCATATTTTATACCTATCTTTGTTCTGATTAAGTCCGACAGCGCAACCGTAGGGATTTTTATTTGAACAGAAGAATAGATATACACTTCTCCGGTTATAAAAGCAAGGTTAAATTATAACTGTTGAGATTGTTTATAGAACTTCCAAACTTCGACGTTGTTTGTGCGTTATTGATGATTATGGATATTAAGTGAACCCGATAAATTCGGTTTTCGAAAATTCTGAGTACGAAACGTATGAAGTAGACCCAAATCATGCAAAACTTCAGCCCTATAGACTATCCGAGAATTTTGAATGGTAATACGAAAAAGAGATTTAGATTCCAAACCGGTGAATTTAAAAGGTTTCCGAATCGCACAGAAGAGAAGCCAAAAACATAAATAAATTGAAATATTTTTAAACTAAAAAGTTCCTATTCCTAATTTATTTATATTTTCAGGCTAATTTTGGACACCAAAGTCTAGTATTTCTTCAAACAAAATCAATATTTATATTTAAAAAAAAGCCCATGACAAAATCAATTTGTGAAACTTCATAATTGTAAAAGATCATCTAGGTCTTCTAAAAACATCTTTCTCAGCATTGTAAAAAGATTCAGGTAGGTATGTCTACATTCTCTCTGTAAATCATAAATTACGCACTTAAAAATTATGTTTCGGTATAGTGGAGTAAAACCGAGTGAGACAACAGAGAGTGGGTTACACTGTAACTATTTTATTACTCAATATAAATTTCTGAATTATAGCGTGCATATTAGATTAAACTCTCTAATTTTTCAATAAAACACTCAGTATAATAACTTCTATTTTGCAAGCTTAGTACCTATTGGTAGAAATTAAATATTTTCAATACGGTTGCTTATATTTAATAAATGCATATGATTGCATCAATTAACTCTAAGCAAGGTTATACGAAACATTTAATTTGTTTTTTTATAGGTAGTTATTTCCAAAATTTTAAAATATTTTTTCGGTACAACTATATTTTCTTTTCATGCCACTGAAACGACTACTACAAAACTATTAAAAATACTTTTTTCTCAAATTTATATTTGTATAAAGTTACAAAGCTAAGAATCTATTAAAGTCGCGGGGAACTATTAAAAGGTTACCATCAATAAATAATTAAATATAATAATAATAATTCTTTATTGTCCATCGTAATAATAGAGGGCATAACTTATTACAGTACAATATTAATATTACATATATGAAAAAACACCAAAATTTAAATAAAAGCAAAACAAAAAGTGGTTCTATAACAACTGTGATAACAACTTCAAACTCAATATATAATGTCATATATGACCATGGAAAAAGAAAAATACCACAAATCAACTTATGGATGAACAAAATGAATCTTTAATTTATTAATATTACTTAAAATAGTCAGAAAAAATCAATCGAATGTAATGGAATATTATTGTACAATTTACACATTCTTAAAATAGGTGAATTTAAATGTTGATTATTATAAGCAAAAGGTGCATAGAAGATATTTACATTACGAAGGTTATGGATCTTGCAATTTAGACTTATACAGGGTGTCCCATAATTAAGGCGTCAAACTTTCTTTACCCGTCGATTCTATGTTCAAAAGTAATGCAAAAAGTCTGAATAAACATAGGTGGAAAGATGCTTCCTAAGGGAGCTACCGCCCCTGAAATGTGTGACCCTCAAGATAGTTTTTATTTAGTATCTCTGCAACTAATAATGATAATAGAGTGAAATTTGGTAAATTTACCATCCTTTTATTCTCAAAAAGATGGGCTAATAGCAATTTCAAAATTTCACTTAGGGATGCATAAAATAGGGGTGCTGTGGAGTACAAACTACCCCAAGTTTTTTGTACGTATTGTTTTCTGGGTTCTTATGTAGAATTATGAAAATTCAGAATTTTTAACAACAAAAATGTATACTTATTGAAACTCGATAGGACGAACGGTTTTCGAGTAAAATTGATTCGAAGGTTTTACTGCTTTGATTAATTTGCGATGTTTGTAGAAATTTTGCGATCATAGTGACCGTGGAAAATGAAATAAAAATGATTCATAAGTTTTATTGAAATTTTTATTTTTATTAATTACAGTTAATAACTTTTGTAGGATTTTTTGTTGGGTAGTTTGACTTATTAGTAAAAGTTATAACAATTGTTCAAAATGCCTTCCTTCTCTTCAATTCAGATATTCACTGTTAGGTGTGTTTTGAATTTGGGTGCAAGCAGCCATCACCCTTGCTAATACCTCTTCCTGGTGGTGGATTGGTTCTTTGTACCCTAAACTCTTAACATGACCCCATAAAAAGAAATCCATAACGGTTAAGTCTGAGGGCCAACGTAACGGTCCCCCTCGTCCAATCCAAGCGTTCGGAAACACTTGATCAAGGTGCTCACGTACCATCAGAGCAAAATGAGCTGGCGCCCTGTCGTGCTGAAACCACATTCTGCGGCGGATGTTCAGCGGTACGTTCTCCAAGAGACCTGGTAACACATCGGCGACAAATTGTCTGTAAATAGGACCAGTCAAACGCGGCGGAAGAAGGTACGGACCGATGACGTAGTTACCCACAATTCCGGCCCAGATGTTAGTAGTAAACTGCTGTTGATTTCTTCTCAACCCAATAGCGTGTGGATTATCATAGTCCCAAATATGGCTATTGCGGCTGTTAAAAAAGCCGTCCCGAGTAAAATAAGCTTCATCCGTCCACAACACATGTTGGCTGAAATCAGGCTGCAACTCATTTTGCTGGATCCACCAACGGCAAAAGTCCCGTCGAAGGGGATAGTCGTCCGGTCCCATCGCCTGCACTTTTTGTAAATGGTACGGATGCAAGTTTTCTTCCTGCAAAACACGATGAACAGTTGACCGAGCCATCCTCATCGTATGTGCAAGAGCACGTATACTTGTTGACGGTTCCTGCATTACATGGTCAAGTACTGCTTCTTCAATAGCTACCGTACGTACCATTGGAGGTGCACCAGCACCAGGTTGCCGTTTGAAGCTTCCACTTTCGCACAGCTTACGGTGCGTTCTTTCAAACACTTCGTACCGAGAATGCCAACGATGTAGCAAACGGTGTGCATACAATCGAGCGGCTGCTCGTGCATTGCCACGGGTTTCCCCATAAATGAGATGGATATATGCTAATTCTTGAAATGAGTACTCTGCCATTGTAAAACGAAATTAAACACTCACTCAACTGTGCTTGACAGCATTGACAGAGTACCTAACTTTGTTTGCAACGGCCACTATGATCGCAAAATTTTTACAAACATCGCAAATTAATCAATGCAGCAAAACTTTCGAATCAATTTTACTCGAAAACGGTTCGTCCTATCGAGTTTCAATAAGTACACATTTTTGTTGTAAAAAATTCTGAATTTTCATAGTTCTACATAAGAACCGAGAAACAATACGTACAAAAAAGTTGGGGTAGTTTGTACTCCACCGCACCCCTATTTTATGCACCCCTAGGTGAAATTTTGAAATTGCTATTAGCCCATCTTTTTGAAAATAAAAAAGTTAGTGAATTCACCAAATTTCACTCTATTATCATTATTAGTTGCAGAGATATTAAATAAAAACTATCTTGAGGGTCACACATTTCAGGGGCGGTAGCTCCCTTACGAAGCATCTTTCCACCTATGTTTATTCAGACTTTTTGCATTATTTTTGAACATAGAATCTGCTAGTAAAGTTTGACGCCTTAATTATGGGACACCCTGTATACTTTAACAGTTCAGATCAACACAATAATTATTTATTAATTTATATACAAAAGTAAAACTGTATATTTTCCTACGTGTTTGAAGATCAATTATATTAAAATCATTTAAAAGTTTATGGTAAGATTAGTTTCGAATCGGCCAATTCTTGTGTTTTTTAAAATACAGTTGTTTTAAGAACCTGTGTTTAATGGCTTCTAAATTGTAACTATATGTATAATGAGTAATGTGTGTTCCAAATGACTGAGGGTATATTTTAATATGCTTCGGACGTAGGGGAAATATAGTTTCTTCATAACTGTAATTGAACTGAAGTGTTTAGTTGAACGACTAAGAAATCATAACATTTAAAAGCAGCTTTTCTAACCAACTGAATGTGATTCCTAAAATTTAGCTTACAATCAAATGTTATCCCATGGTCTAAGTATGAATCTACTCTATCGATTAAGACATTACCAATTTTGTATTTGAAATTTAGTATGCCAGTATTTGCATTTGCTTTGGTTTATGCTTAGCTTATTTGTATCACACCATGCATGAAATACATCTAAATTTCGTTGCAAAGCAAGACAATCTTCTACAGTATTTATAATTTTAAGTATTTTAGCATCATCTGCATACAACAATATCCTACAATTAATATGTTTAACAATGTCATTTATATATAACTAGATAGAACCCCCGTCCTATCAGACGGAAGTAGGATAACAATACAACCCCCCCTGGTACACCCCCGCCACCCAGACCCCCATTCGCCCCCTATGCTCCATTCTAAGTCCAACCATGTACTTGGTATTGGCCAAGCATCTATATTAGCCGAGTCCATAGAGAGACAAAGAAACAGAAAAATTTTGAATCCTAGTATATAGGTGTGAAGAGAAGAGGGCCAAGATTTGATCCCTGCGGGACATCTTTTTTTGAACAGAACAGCTTTGATTTAGTGTAACCATATTCTACGTAAGTAAACCTGTTGCACAAGTATGATTGAAAGAGAAGTAATACAGTGTTTGAAAATCCAAAACATTTTAGTTTTTGTAGAAGAATATTGTGGTCAACCAAGTCGAAAGCTTTAGTCAGGTCTGTATATATGACATCGATATTTTTTGTAATTTAACGCATTAGATAGAATATTAACAAAACTGCACAAATTCGTGGTTGTAGATCTGGTTTTGGTAAACCCATTTTGATATTCGCTAATAAAATTAGATACATAAGGTTGTATAATCTGGCAAAGCACCATTTCAAATACTCTAACAAAGTTCGACATTATCGCAATAAGTCTATAGTTTGGAACTTTAGACAGGGATAACCTTTTTTATGAATCGGAATTATTTTAGAAATTTTTCATACATCTGGGAAGGTACATGATTTTAATTAGAATATAAGTAAATGCATTAGAACAATTTTGTATTACAAAAGAAGGCATATCATCAGGACCATCAGTTAATTTACATTTTAGTTTATTTAAAGCAATTGTGATTAATGCGTATGCGCCAGCGCCACAGCGCCAGTTTACCTTCAGCAATGAACGTGACGCGTTGTTATTGACAATAAAGTATTTTATTAATAATTGATCTTATTAAATTCCACAATTGGCGACGATAGTTAAACAAAATTCAACCCATCCGAAAATTTCGTGATTTACGAGGAATTATTCCAACAGTACTGCATCGCCAACGCAAGGAAAATTGAAGCCGAATTCAACCGAATGGTTGGATAGTGGCATTATCACACCTACCATAACCGCAGATTGGTCATCGCACATTGTTGCAGTGCTGCGCAAAGATGGAACGATAAGGCTGTGTGGTAGTTACATAATGTTAAATAAGAATCTATAGGATATTTATTATCCATTAGCCTTAATAGAACACATTTTTGTCAGTTTGCAAGGCAACAGTGAATTTTCAAAAATAGATTTCATTACAGTTTGAACTAGATGATAATTCTAAGAAATTTTGCACAATATCGACCCATAAGGGATTGTTTATATTAAATCGAATACCATTTGGAATAAAATGCTCAAGTTTTTATTTTCAAAAACACATTGAACAATTATTCCAAGGAATAAACAATGTATTTGTATTCTAAGATGATATCCTAATAGGGCATAGGGAAAATGAAAATCCTTTGCAAATTTTGAGAAAGGTTTTCAAAATTATAGCTGATGCGGGATTCAAGGTCAATATAAATAACCCAGCCAACAGAATCACGTTAATTGGACGTTAATTTTTCGTCATGTTATACGTCATTATCACTTGGTATATGACGTATCCAAGACGTTAAAAAGACGAAAATATGTCACAGACCAAAGACGTCATCCACAATCGTAAAAATGACGTCATATTTATGACGCCTTATTGACCAATAAAATATATGTATATATAAATAAATATTCACATTAGGTACTACAAATTTTATTGCACAATACAGAAAAACATTTGTAATAACTATAAACATAGTAAAGAAATAAAAGGAATACCTACTAAGTAAAGTAAAAATATAATAAAACAAAAACAATACATATATACCCAGACCGAAGAAATTTTATTCAGCACATAAGTAAAACTTTATAATTACAAGGAATGTACTAGAGGAAAAGATACCAAACATTTATCTTTGAAAGGTAATAACATACATTTCCCTACAATATTTGTAATTTCCCATATCTCGCATATTTCAGATAAATCCTCAACTGTACAAATATTAAGATGCTTTGAATCAAATGAATATAAATAATAAGATGTATATGATCGAAACCGACGTCCTAATACCATAATCTGGTTGTCATTTGACAAAAAATATTTAAGATTTGTATAACCCTACCATCTTTAAATAAGCAGTAAGAGTTCGCAGTCGAGTAACTTGCAACTGTAAATACAAAATTTTATAACGGACTCTTTAAATTGTCTGCAATTAAAGTACTATCCAGAATTGGTCCCATAGTATGTTCCAATTCAGGAGTTACATTATTATTTGAAGGTTCGTTGATTAAAACAACGCTTGCCTCATTTAGTCTACGATGAAGTTGTTGGAGGGGTTGAGTAGGAGATCGAATCATTTTTTAAACGGCCTAAATAATTTTCAAACGGAAATGCAGAGAACTCATCTAGAGTTCCATACATTTCTGCATCACTGCTAATATGTGATAACATATGAATGTTGTAGACTAAATACTCAGCTCCATACAATTTTTGAAATGATTTACAAAGAGACCTAACAAATCATTCGCATAACTACAACTAAATTTGGAAATGTGCTTTTCTGAGATAAGAATTGTAATTCCAGTATGTAACAACAAAAGTGTTCATAAACGGCTAAATCTACTACATTTTTTAGCACTACTGGACCGATATATAGCAAGAATGTTCTATACTCAGTGGCTTTCCATCGATTTAGTTCGGTCAAAGATCTTGGTTTCCTATTGAACTCTGAAGGTATATAATTCTTTAAGGATACTAACTGATCTGATATTGAATTGACAGAACGATTGGGCAATCGTGTCCGTAAAGGATGACCTCCTACCCAAGAACTCAATAACTTTCTAACCACCCCCAAGCACACGCAATGCATATAGTCGACAGGGAATTTAGAAATCAGTCCAACGTCTAATTTTAATAAAGGTGAAACTCAATGTGATGTTCACTGTCTGACTGGTCCACGAATGATTTGTCACTTCTTTTTGCTGCAGATATACCTGGATAAATAACCTTATTTCCAACATACTCTCCAACCTCCACACACTTGTCACAGGACGAATAACCTCCATGCGATTTAGTTTGCTTTATAAATGCTCGCGCCGGAGCGTCACAAACAAAACTGTGGATCTTAATAATGTACGATTTTCCACTAAAAACGAATTCTTCTTTCAACAAAATGGACAACTCATTTATGAAATCGTTTAAAAAAAGATCAAGGGGTTTTGGCTTCGATAGACCACAAAACACACCCACTACAAAGGGTGTACTTGGGAAATCCTTTAACAAACCTAAAATGGGCCAGAATTGCTTGTTCGAACTATGAAACAGAGGTAACCCATCAATATTGAAGCTGAGTTTAATTGTATTAAATGGATAAGTCGAGTGAGATGACAAAAACAATTTCAACGCGGCAGCTAAGCCTCTATGATAATATTCACCAAAATTTTCTAATTTTTACATTTGTATAATTAGGAGTTCGTAGTAGTGTTCTACTGTCTAAAGGTAGATTTGTATGAAGTGGAGAAAGAATGTGCAAAAGACTGGTAACAGCTGATTGTGATACATTCTCTTCTATTGTCCAATGTCGTAATTGTAATGGCAAGTCATTATTTAACTTTTCTAGATTAGGATAAGGTTCCACGTTTTTTGGCAAACATAATTTTGAATCATTTTCGTCGACCGAAGAATAATCCGGGAATTCTCTCGATACATAAGTACTGCAATTTTTGTTAACATTAAACATTGTGTGGTCATGGTTAGGCAAGTGCATAACATTAGAATCTATTAAGGTTGTTTGAAGTAATTCACAATTGATAGTATCTTCTTCTTGGTTTTTCAATAATTCATTTTGGTGGGTAGTGTTTTGTATATTAATATCACGGAAAGAGTTATTTACGGCTTGAGATATTCTTCTAAAATATTGTCGCCGTCCTACCGATTCTTTTAATTTTGATTTCTTATACATGCTGAATATAATTTCATATACAAAGCTTAATAATAAAACGTATGTCTATAAATAGGCCAAAATTTCTAAAACTACAAAACTTACAATAAATTTATCTTGGACTTTAGTTTCAGACGCTGAGGGCATGTTTTAACCACACTTTAATGCAATCCTCAATATCCTTTTCGAAGGTATTTGGTGAACATGCTTTCACTGCCTCTATTATAAAAATAGTTTTAACTTAAGTATAATAAAAGTTTATAGCTTACCAACAACAACAGATTTTAATGTTAAGTTGACAAAAGCGATTTTATTTTGCCTCTTTCCATAAAAGCTATAGCGAGCAGCAATATTATCTTCCAACAGAGTTTTTAAAATACGGTTTGTTTTTGAGGAAAGATCACGCCCTCCCAGAACTGACAAGTAGGAAACCTACATTTTTATTCAATTAATTACAGATCAAAACCAAATACCTATACTTACTAAAGTAGTAGAATTATTATTAATCTTGAGGTAGTTATCTAGGGTACAAATGTCTTCTTCAGTAGAGAGTGGTAAGTTTACTGGGAAATTTCCAGGTAAACAATTATTACTGATTTTAGTTTGCGTTTCAACCAATTCCTGTTTCCTTAATAAATCTATAAGTTCACAGTTTTGCTGTTTAATGCTGTGAAGAAGGAACAAGACCTTCGTTTGGAAACCTAAAATCTTTAAAGATGAGCACAGAACAAAAACAGTAAATTAGGCACCTGTTGAGTAATGTACAGAATCATCTTCATTTTGTCGTCTAGGAGAAGAAGCGGCAGATACTTTCCCAAAACAGTTACTGTTCGTTAATATTGCTTGTGATATACTTTGAATATTATCGTTAGATATAATTGTGCTGTTTAGTGACTTTTCTAATAAAGATATATGTAATTAAACATTAATATGCAACAATATAATATACAAACCTGCGAATGGGAGCTTTGTTTTGGGTGGACGTTCAAACTTAGCTTGATGTTCCTCTTCATCGGTAGTACTACCGTAAGAAAGCCTGCGAGGTTCACTTAATATGATTTGTTAAGACACGACGCAACATTCATATCGTCACGTGACTGTGAATTAGCTTTTAGCAACATAAAAGAGGAATGTTTTGATTTATTTCAATAGGGATTTGCCAATTATAGTGACAGTCGATGCTAGTGATAGGGATATAGGCGCAGTTTAACTCATGAAATGCCAGATAAGTCCGAGCGAATAGTAACATGTGTATCAAGAACGTATTTAAAGGCAGAGCAAAATTATTCAAAGGTACATAAAGAGGGCTTAGCTTGCTATTTCGCGGCTTCTAAAAATTATCAAGTATGTATTAGACAAATGGCCAAACAATATTTCAAATGACATCAAAGCTTATTTTAAAGTTCGCTATCATTTGCATGTAGTCACTGAATAATCATACTGGAATCTCTATACCCCCAAATCTTAAACGAACTACATTCGATACATGAAGGTATAGTCAGAACCAAAGCGATAGCTAGATCGTACGTATGGTTTCCGGGGATTGACGCGGAAATTGAGAAATTATCAGTGTCGTGTAGTCATTGTCTAAAAGTTAGAGCCGAGCCAAACCAAACTAAAAACACCATCCCATGGCCAAAACCTAAGTCAGTTTTATAGAGTCCATGTAGACTACTTTTTATTTCAAAATAGAAAATTTGTATATAATTGTACGAGTTACATAAGAAAGCTATTATTTTTTCGACTTTGCATGTTAAATCTAAAAAAAATGATAACTCCATGTTTAAACTTTGACATTTAGTAATTTTTGTTAACGAAGTTGGTACCACGATCAATTTGGCGTCCATTAAATTTGAATTATTTATTCAAATACCAACTTGAAGTACGGAACAGTATCGTTATAGACTTTCAGTGACTTTATAACGAAGCTGATATTGGTGTTGTTATAGACCTATTAACGTTGTAAAGTCGAAAATATTTATTAATTATAAATTGATTTTGTATTTTACAACTGTTGTAGTTTAGTTTTTCAGTGACGCAGATTGTTTGAAAACAAAACAGCTAATAAAATTTTTTTAATTGTTAAATATAAATATAAAATTTTGATACGATGCTCCAATTACGAGTAATTGATATCAACTTCTGATTTTCAAATGGCACCATACTAGTTGACTGACATTTTTAGATTCTACATAAAATTCTGTATGCAACGGTGAACATAAAAATTATTTAATGTGATAAATGTTATTAACAATATGATATAAAAAGTTCAGTTTGACCGTCAACATTATTGCTTGTGGGCGGGTACCTGTCTCTGTAAGTACTTGTTTGGGGAAAACAATAACCAATAAGAGCTTTTGTGTGTTGAATAGAATACTTAATCCTTTCTTAGCAGTGCAGTGGCGTATCTTTTATTTCTTTATTTATTTTTTTACGGATAGATATACAATTTTTTACAAAAAATAACGTTATACAAATTTTTGTTTGTTATTTTAATGATAACACTTTACTGGTAATTAAACATTTACATTTGAAAGTGGATAGGTATTTTTTAAGGTGCTATAGATAATAGAAGAAATGCAAAACTTGTTTAATTACCTAGTAGGTAATGTATTATTGTTGATTTGGTTAAATCTTTGGAATTTATTTTCTTTTTTTAATCAATTCATCATAATAGACTCATTAACGGTTTTCTTTACCTTTGTCTCTAATAGCACTTCTTTATTTGGGAATAATACGTATGTTTGTAATACAAATAATTACACCTGCTTAATTACCTGGACAAAATGTCATTATCGATAAGTTTCAGTAGGTATAGGTAACGTAAAACGGGATTACTTTGTTACCTTTTGAACATATTTTTACTTGTAACTCCGATATCATTTATTTTTTCGCGGATATACAATTTTGTAAAAAAATAACGTTATACAAATTTTTGTTTGTTGTCTTAATGAGAATACTTTACTAATAAATATTTACATTAGACCCTAAAAAGGGCCATGTGTTAAGCCTTGAATTTAGTTCAAGAAGTTTTCAAAACGCCCCCCATTTCTTTCTTCACAATACCGTAGTTGATGTTCAAATTCAATTATACATCGTTGAATTACTTCAGGAGGAATTACCTCACATTCTGTTATAATTTTTTGTTGAAGTTCTGCCAAATTATTCGGCCGATTGGCATACACCTTATTTTTTAAATAACCCCACAGAAAAAAAATGAGTGGCGTGAGTACTGGTGATCTAGGTGGTCACTCAATGAAACCTCCTCGCCCTATCCAACGATTTGGAAACGTTTGGTTCAAAAACGCCCTTACTTGTCGACCATAGTGGGCTGGAGCGCCATCCTGCTGGAACCATACATTGTTATCTTGCCCAAAGAAGTGGTTTAAAGTGGGCACAATTTGATTTTGCAACAAATCCAAATATAACGCACTATTTACATTGCCTTGGATAAAAAAGGGTCCAACTATTCGGTTGTTTATGATGCCAGCCCAAACGTTCAGCTTCTGTGGATGCTGAGTATGGCATTCTACCATCCAGTGTGGGTTTCCCAACGCCCAATATCTAAAGTTGTGCTTGTTAACTTGCCCATTTAAACAAAATGTTGCTTCGTCGCTGAAGCAAATTCTGTTTGGCAAGACATCTTCGCGATCCTGCAACTCCTCAAAACTTTCACAGAATTGAAGCCGTCTGTTGTAGTCTTCGGCGTCCAGTTCTTGGTGAAACTGAAGCTTGTATGGCTTTGCGTTTGCATTTTTTAGAATTCTTTGCACTGACGTACTGCTAATGTCGTGATTCAGTGCCAATTGGTTGGTTGAAGTGTTTGGTTCTTCAATAACACTCTGGATAACCTCAATGCTCGTATCCAAATCGGTGGCAGTTTTAGCTTTTCCACTTCGTGGAATATCTTTCACACTTCTGTGTTCAAACTGCTAAGAAAGGATTAAGTATTCTATTCAACACACAAACGCTCTTATTGGTTATTGTTTTCCCCAAACAAGTACTTACAGAGACAGGTACCCGCCCACAAGCAATAATGTTGACGGTCAAACTAAACTTTTTAAATCATATTTTTAATAACATTTATCATATTAAATAATTTTTATATTCACCGTTGCATACAGAATTTCATGTAGAATCTAAAAATGTCAGTCAACTAGTATGGTGCCATTTGAAAATCAGAAGTCGATATCAATTACTCGTAATTGGAGCATCGTATCAAAATTTTATAAAGAACTAGCAAACCCGGCGAACTCCGTTTCGCCACCAGATGGCTTCGTTTTATGTAACATTTCGTTTGGTGATTAAAAGATGAAGAAAAATTTTTTTTTTGTTTTATATTTGAAAAAGAAAAATTTTATTTCATTTCACAACACTAATGAATTCATTTCGATTACAAAAATAAAGTGTTATTTAGTTGAACTTCTCTAAGTAAATGAAAGTGAATCCAAAGTAAATACTGAATCGAAGCGTTATACGTGTCCGCAAATTATACGTTTCATTGAAGTGCACTTTGGTAAACCACTTTTTTGTTTTTGGTCTGACGGTAACACAAACAAAGCGGATGGTTTCCCAACTCGTGAACACGCAACGTATAACTGCCCATGTGAAAAACAATGATTTTCTAAATTTATCCCGCAAACACTAAGCGATTGGCCTTACGACTTGTTAATTGTCATTGCGACGCACCGGCGCCATCTACTTAAAATATTGGTTTGTAGTACATGCTATGTATCAGAGATGGCGCTGTATGTGAAAAAGATTTTCCCGCTTTTCTGTTGAAATTTTTCCTGAATTTTCTTTGCTATAAACCTCACGGAGCCCGAGACCTTTCCAACGAATGCAAAACCGTATAAAATCGGTTCGTGCGTTCTGGAGTTATAGCGTCAGGAAGGAAAACCCGACATATTTTTATATAGTAAAATAAAAAATGTCGGGAAGTATGTCATACATACTTCCCCAAAGTTTCATACCGCTAATCCTTGCGGTTTTCAAGATATAAGCAGGTTTTCATTAGTATTTAAATTAGAAATGTAAACAAAAGGTTATTTTAATGTAGGGGGTGAGATTGATGCGTATGCGCTAGCGTCACAGCGCCAGTTGACCCTCAGCAATGGACGTGACGCGTTGTTAGTGACAATAAAGCATTTTATTAATAATTAACTGACCCCAGGCCCCTAGGAGCCCCACGGTGAAATAACACCGTTCCCTCAAGTGCGTTGCCTATCCTACCAATGTAACAGCACGCCGCGATATACTTAACACTGGCTGAGCACTGGGTATGCTTGTTCCCCTCTCCTAGCAACGTGAACAGAAAACCGAGGTGATAAAAGTTTAGATTGGTCTTATTAAACACCACAGTGATCGAATTAGTATCGATACAAGGAATAGTTAAGGTGTTAAGTGAAAATTTTCAGTAGTGTAGTTTTTTAAGTTTCAATTTGTACCTAAAGCAAAAAAAAGTTACACATTGTACCCACTTTCCGATTTTGGATTTATCAATCTACAAAAATGTAATTTGTTTTTTAAAAATATAAACTTAAAAAATAATAACTGAAACAGCGGTTTCTTCTTTTTCTTCTTCTTAAGGCAACATGACTGAAGAACCGACAATTAATAAAGAGACTCATCCTTTATTTCATAGCAGGGACCTAGAAAAATAATATTCCTAAAGCAACAAAACAATACTGAAGTAAAAACAACTTACTTAGATTTCTTCGTTGATTGAGAATGCACCTTATTATCAGATTTTCTTTTTGCAGAATTACATTTAACATTTTCTTCTAGAAAGAACGCAAAACTTCGCAATACAACTTTACGATCGGCATCGTTCAATTCTAAAAATTCATTTTGTAAAAAACATTCCGTTTCGCCCACCATACTCGAAAATTCGATATAGTCTTGCGTCTTTTCATCCATCTCCTCTTCGTTTGTCGATGGTTCATTGGTGGATTTTGTATCAGTAGATTTATTTTCTACTGCTTGTTCTTGTTTAACAGTTACGTGAAAATAATTTGCGTTGGGTTCTATATTTACTTTTGTTTGTACAAATTCATCCTTTTCTGCAATCAATTGTTCTTCTTGATCGCCTTCTGATTTAAATGTTAAATCGTACAAATCAGTATTCGGTAAAACTTTTACTTCGTCTGGTTCTGTCAAACTGCACATCTTGTCATAAGTTTCCCAACTTTCCAGCAACATTTCCGCGGAAGTTCTTCTCGCGCATTTAATCAGTGATTTTTTATATACACCAAGACATCTCTCCAAGGCCATAATCTTATTGATCCCTGCGTGCATTCGATGATAATAAGCCCACAATTTTATTCGATCTTCGTTAAAAAAATATTCTCTAAAAGATAATATTTAAGAACGTCAATTAAATAATGATATTATAATGACTTTTGTAAATATTTCAGGAACTGCGTTTGGTTTTGTTCTTCGAGTGTTTCAAAGAAAGCATTTTTAATGTTGTAAAATCCTCTTGATTGCATGCGATCATTATTTTCTTCATTTGGCACTTCATTTCGGTCCTCATTTTAGGTGTTTGTATCAATTCTCTTCCTCGAAAATTCCAAGAATTAATAACGTGCCAGCTATGTATTAGTCTTTTCGGTGAGTGGTTCATAACTGTCGTCCAAGCTTTGTAATATCTTGTGTCGTCGTCGGTTATTATGTATTCGGGTTCTATAGTCCGTTTGATGTGATTCTTTAATGCTTCTAGATAGACTTCTTGAATAATTTGGTCCTGCCTATTAAAAAAAAGATCAAAACTGTCAAATGAAGAAGTTTATTATGTCTGGAGGTAAATTGTTGTGCCGTGATAGGGTAGTTGCAAGTGACGGATGTTCGATCAGTTTGATTGCTAAACTCACCGAAAGGAGAATTTTGCGTTCGGTCACTTTTTGTCACCATGACCAAACATTTTATCAAAAAATAAAATATCGCTGAGAATAGAAAATACGATTGCGAAGGAAGCGTGGGTTGTTGAAGAAGATTTCGAGAGAGGGAAGTCGGCAAAAAGGCGCGTAATAGTCAACTACTCCAAATAAAATGAAGATTTTTCCTTCTTTAAATGGAGTAATAACGCCGTTTTTGAAATTGAATTAATTTTATCCTCCAAAATTACAGTTACAGACGTATATCTTAATACAGATTCCTTAAAGTGGAGGGAGGAACGGAACGGGCGAAACGTCGGCACTTTGAATCAAGGGTAGTGACTCAATTTCTTCCCTCCACTTTAAGGAATCTGTAAATCCAAGTGTAAAGAACGCGATAATAAATTTTAACCTCGCGTGAGATTTATTTAGTATAGAGGAACTACGTGTTTTCAAAAACGCAGCTTCCGTTAGAGTTGCATGTTAAATTTTGTGAGAATTCGAAGATTATCCAAGTTAAATTGACATTAAAGTTAATGTACTTAGAATTAAATATTACTCGAGAGTTACAAACCACACCCGATATAAGAAATTTATATAAATGACCAAATGAACAATAAAATCTAGATTTTGTTGAGGAAAACTTTATGACGACTTGGGAACTTTTATTTATTTATTTATTTAATCGTATGGTACATTTTAAATATTGTATTGTGATGTAAGTGTTATGTATGGTGCCCCAGAAGATCAGTATAAACCTGTATAGTGTGGTGACGAAACCGTGTGCAATTGTGGATTGGTTCGTCTTGGCAAAGTATTTACATCAAGGTTTAGAAAAACCACTAAAACCTAAACATGCCAACCCTTACCCACCCTAGTATTCACATGTAATAATATGAATTAAGTGTATAATGTGTTTGTGTTTTGTGAAATTGTGTTGTACATTTTTTCCTAATTATCCGGGAGGGTCTTGATGACCAGGAAATGACTTGGGAACTAATTTGAACTACATGTTCTAGTTATTTTGGGATGTTTTCCCAAAAAGTCTATAACAAAGTTTTTGATAGTTTTATTATTTTATTGTGTTCAATGGATTGAGGCGTGTTTAGCAAAAACAGCATATGTCCAAAAATAAAAAAAGTAGGAGACATAAAAACAGCTTAGGTGGCTACGCAACAGAGTTTTTAAAAAGCTCATTCCACAGGTTTGTTTTATTCATGTAAATAAACTTATTTTTCATGATATGAGCTTATGTTCTGTTTAGCTTTTCTGATAAGAAACAAAAAACTAATGGACACATGTGATTTTTGGGGGAAATAAAATTCATGTTTTTTTATTTATTATTTCTCAAAAACAAATTGTTATAAGTAATGAAAAATTTTAATTTCATCAATCATCACAGCCATTACTGTTAACATCTTGCTCAATATCCTCTGCTTCGTCCAAGGTATCGGAGGGAAGGCCTTCAAGAATTTTTTGGTAATATATTTTGTTTTTATATGAATGGGAATTGGGCCAATATATAGAGGTGTCAGATTCACTGTCGAAGGAAGATTTGTTTTTGCCACTTTGCTGGTACGAAAAGGTCCACTATAACCGTCTTTTATAAAAAGGATACCAGGGGCCTGTTTGGTAATCTTGCTTGGTAATGTTGATTGCAGGCTTAGGATTTTTGAAGAAAAATTGAAATGTTGCACTTTTCAAACAAGAAATCTTGGGTAATCTTTATGAGACAAAATGGACTTGGTTTCTGCCTAGCTTCCACTATTACTTTATCCCACCCTACTGGTATTTCTACTCTTTCCAGGCGTCTCTTTTTTGCTCAATCAAGGTAAAGCCGGAATCGTTGGGCAAATAAGAATGACCTCGCATGGAAAAAACATATTCCACAGAATCCACCATTTGTAGTACACGAACCAATGTGTATAGAAAATGAACCATCACGTAGTTTTTATTTTTCCCTGGGCAACCATCACTAAATATTACTATGTTTCGATTGTGAATGTTGTTTTTCAAATAATGCAAAATCATAGAGATTACGTCATTTGCTCCTTTTTTTGCTTCGCTTTCTAGGTAGATATACATTTTGACCTCATTAGACCCTAGATCGTGGATTCCAAAAACGTAATACCACAGTTGTCGAGAGTAAAATACGGGATTTGAAGGTATGTGAGGAGAGGAAGGTTTTGCATAAAGTCAAAGCTTATGCACATTACTTCACCTGCTTGAGCTTTTACTTTATATTTTCGTTTCATCTCAAAAAATGCTTCTGCCTTTCAAAGATGTAGCTCTTTTTCCCTCTCGATGTTTACTCTTTCTTCTGGCTCTAGATCCAAGCAATTTATACTCTGTGTAAATTTATCACAATCCGCACAAGTGTCGGATCTTGGAAACCCAAATTTTATATTGAAATGTGTTCTAAAGACCTTCCAGTATGTTTTGTAGGGTACGTTTATAGAAAAATGTTCCAAAAACAAAGTGTGCATACTTAAGCCTGTTTTTATGAGAGCCTATTTTGTCCATCGGTGATGCCCCTGATATCATGTCCAAACAAACTAAGAAAAGCTTCTTTGCACACCTTTATTTCCATCTGTTTGGTCCGCACTTTATAGGTAAAATGAGCCCCGTGTGCTTTATTAATCGCATTACCTCTAGAACGCCTTCTTTGGATTTGGTTCATAAAAATCAGCCCAGCTAAATGCGAATCTTGAATATTTCTGTTACTCAAGTCGTTAAACTGTGCCAATATAACCTGCCTTTGCTCTTCGCAAATTTTATTAAAACATACATTTCTGCAACTGCATAATTAAAAAAAAATAGTGTGAATTTTACTTAATAGTTGAACAGAATGTTAAAAATGCTACACCTGCATGCTTCACCAGTTTTACGAGCTACTACAATCAGCCTTCCTTTGTGACTGATATGTTCTTTACCCTGAACTTTTAACTGTTTAATCAGACATTCTTTCTTAATCTTCTTTTCTTATTTCTTTGACCACTCAGTACTCACTTCAAGTTAAGTAATTATTTCCTCCTTAATATAACTAATGATTAGTGATTCGACTTCTTAAAGGAGGAGCACCATAAACCATTCAAGTGTTTATTCCGCAACGTTTCGTATGCTAAAGGTGAACAATTCATCAGGCCTTCTAAACAGAAGATGGTTCATGACATACAAGATACGGACACCACAACAATAAGTTGAAGACGTCACAAAATAAATAAATTAACATATAAGATAAATAATAAATATATATATCTATATAAAACACAAACTATGTCAAGACGAACATGATGCTCCTCCTTCAAGAAATCCAATCATTAATCATTACTCACTTCATGTTCATTTGCCATTGTTTCCACTATTTTCTAATTACAAAACCACAATTCACAACACATAGTAAATGTAGTACACGATACAATGACAATATTATAACATAACCAAACATATCACAGATCGAAACGACCTCTTCCTTCCATTTCCAGCAAAAACCGCATAAGTCCAAAAGTGTCCAAAGACATATGCGGTTTCTGCCTTAAACTGAAGGACTTATGTCGTTTTTGCAGGAATCAACGATAGTTTAAATGACTATAATTTCGGCGCTATGCTGTTTTTGTAGAAATTCACTACATGTATCAACGAATATCATATTCCTGGACCTATTGGCGTCATAAACTCATTTTCGGTAAATTGGGACTTGTGCTGATTTTGCCAAACACGCCTCAATTGTTCTATGAAAACAGCTGGTGCTTCATTTCATTAAATCTTTGTAAAACCAGAGCGGGAAAACATAGGCGAAACGTAGGGACTTGAAACGAATTTATTATACAGGGTAGCTAACCGAAAACGAAATATACCGATTTTTATAGCTAGCTTACACTTTCAAAAAAAAAACGCTCAAACAAGTCAATTTTTGTTTGGAGGGGGATATCTGACAAAAACAAAGTTGACCCCGAAACCCATGTCGAAAATCTTGAATGGCATGATGGTCGACCGCTACCTCATATGAAAGCCCTTTCAATTCTCTATACAACTATATGCATCTTATTTCGCTCAGGCCTATTTTCGAAAATAAAAAAATAGTCAGAAAATACTGCAATATGGACGACAATGCCAATTCATGTTTAATAGGGATATTCATTAATTGTAAAATTTACCCTGACAAACGAACAGGGTGTCCCGGCAACCCCCGCCGCAAAAATCTCAATTTTACAGGGCGGATTAAGTGACACCTCATGTGAAAGGTATTGTAAACTGAGATTTTTGAGACGCGGGCACCCTGTTAATTTGTCAGGACAAATTTTATCGTTAATGAATGCCCCTTGTAAACATGAACTGGCATCCTCGGCCATATTGCAGTATTTTCCGACTTTTTTAATTTTTAAAATAGGGTTGTCGGGAGCCCAGGCACCTCCTGACCGAAATAAGATGCATATAGCTGTATAGAGAATTAAAAGAGCTTTCATACGAGGTACCAGCCGACCCATCATGCATTTAAGATTAATGACACAGGGGCTGCCTGTGCCAGCCTGTTTTTTTAAGTGTAAGATAGCTCCAAAAAACGGCCTGATTCGTTTTCGATGAGCCACCCTGTAATTTTTCTACAATTCTAGAAACTGTTCACTTATAATTGAATTCAATATGGATAGCATTTATTGTTCTGCGTTATAATATAAGTAACTAGTACATTTTTATATATCAGAATACTAGTAGTTGTGATATCTTTAGCTTTAGCGCTACTACAGAGCCAACGCTAAAAGTGTGCCGCTTCCGAACTATTTCCATATCACCACCAAAAATTGACGTCCAATTTCTTACATACGGGGGTATAACTGTAAGGTGTATATATCTGTGCTTCTGCGTATCTAGACGTCACTAGTTTACAACTTATGATATCATACTAACAAAATAGTATCGTTACATTTAATCATTAATAATAAAATAATGGTCCCATGTTAAATATAGCTGACATACTGCAGTGATTGCAATTTTATGTTTAATAAAATAAATTACATATTAAACATCAGACTCTATTCATTTTTATTATATAATTAAACTCAGAATCTTGGATTCAAGTATTTAATACAATAGAAAAATATGAAACGTACAATTTTTTATAAAATTTAAATGAATTTTAATAACGCAACTTGCACGTTTTACGAACTAAAAATTATAGTTATTTTCGCTACAATCTTTTTCTGTATGCCAATTTGATCTCTCTACCCTGGCTTATTTTCGCACGATGTTCTTTGTTCGTTATAACTTTGACGTTTTCTTTCCAGTTATTTCCAAATTTTTCACAACTTAGTTGTTTCTTGATTTATTGTATTAATAACGGCAAACATGTAATTTTGTTTGCCGTTATTAATACAAGTTTGTTTTATACATTAATTTATTTTTCATATGTTCTTATACGTGTAGTATTTTTATATTTTTAATTTAATTGACATTGAACTATGTTTTCGTTCATAATAGAAATATTGACCATTATTGTGATAACCGACAAAAGCCCGAGGAAGAAAACACAAGTTTAATAAAGTTTCCGAAACGTCGGAAAAACGCAATAGCTGTTTATTGTTTTATTTCTACCCAAACTCCTAAAAGAAGGATTACATTAATACAACCTAAAAAAAGTAATCAATAAATTTAAATGAAGCAAAAATTTTATTTAATTTCAGTAATTGCATATAAATGCAAAATTTCTTTCTTATTTAACATTTTTACTTGTTAATTAATTTTAATTAAAGCAACCACGTTCGAAATTTTTACACGTTTGACACATCAGAAGTATTATGTGGTGATTGCAATTTGGTGTTTAATAAAATAAATTCCATATTGAACATGAGACTCTATTAATTTTTATTAACTTCAGAATCTTGGATTCATTAATAAAATGCGTGGTTTATGTCTTTAAAACAAAATTTTAATGCAATAAAGAAAATGTATAAAATATACAATTTTTATAAAATTTAAAAAGAATTTTAAATAACGCAATGTGCACATTTTAAAGTAACTAAAAATAAAATTATTTCCGCTCACAATCTTTTCCTGTATACAAATTGTTATTATTCAAATTTTTGTAGCTAACGCCTGAAATTATTTTTTTTCTTAATAATGGTAGGAGATAGGTACACTCATGAAATTTAAAACTTGGACACCACAATTTCTGTAAACAAAAGTTTGCACATTGTGAAGCGGGCTTAAGGGTATCATTTACAATTCTAACAGCAGGGGTTATCTTATAGAAGGACTGTAGAATGAATCATTACACTAAGCACGTTTTAGAAAATAGGTAATTTACGTTGCTTACTTAATTTTTTCTTTAAAGAATATATTTGAAGGTATCGCTAATTAAACACCATAGCTCGATTAATTATCGAATCAAAATTTTGTTTAGAAATGTTTACAAAATAAAATTAGAAATAATTTTGATTTAAAAACGTCTACAAGCAATAACTTTTAAATTAAATCAAAAACTAAACATGGTTATTTGGGTTGACTGATTATTACTTATTTTTAAATAAATCTAACCTACTAATTATTGTAAGTTATTAAAAAATCATTAAACTCTCTATTCATAATATTTAGTCCTTACAAAATGTATATTTTATGACGTTTCATTTTTTTCTGTAGTTAATATAAAAAGTGAAAATAAAAACTAAGGCAATTCTTATTGTCAACGTATATATTTAGTTTTTGACAAGAATTTATTACATAATTATAATTAAGATACCAAGTTATAGTTTAAAATTAAATGAAAACGTTTTTTTTTTAAATAAAGGTATTACTATATAAATAAATATAAGAAATCAATAATGGGTGTGACCTCCATTATTATTGATACATTCTTGGAGGCGTCTGCTCATTGACGCTATCAAGGTATCAATATAATTAATATTAATCGTTTCCCATGCGGTATCAATGGCTGCAATTAGTGCATTACGGTTTACTGGTATAAAATTTGGCCCTTGTTGTCTTCGGATAACAGCAAGTATTCGAGCCCAAACATTTTCGATAATGTTAAAATCTGGGCTTTTGCTGGCCAGGTAACAGCTCCAAGTTATTTGCTTGTATCCAGTTGCGCACAACCTGCGAAGTATAGGGTCATCATATCCCGATAGTTAATTATCGAATGTTCCAAGAAAATATGTGTAAATAGTAAATGGAATCTACTAACGTAACGTTAAGTCGTTAATTATAGTTACATAACTCTCCTTTCATAAGATATAGTTCATATTAATATGCTTATTGTAAAGCTTCGTACACACCTGAACAACAAACCGAGGAACAAACAGAACAACGAACCGAACGGCAATCGGAACATTAATTTGACGGTGCTACGTACGAATTTTAGAACAGATTCGCAAGTCCTGATTGTTCCACGAACGGTTTGCGGCGTTCCCGCAACTTGTCGGTTTTTTCTCCGACATCAAAGAAAATGCGCGCGAATGCGTTTGCAGGTTTGGACGAATCTAAACAAAACGGCGAACAAACTTATGCGGGAGAATTAAATTATTTATTTTTTGTCCTCCCTTTTGTGGGTTTGTTGTGTTTTAGGTAATATTATGGAGTTGACAGAAGAAAAATGTTTTAAATTAATCAGTGTTTAAGAATGCAAGAAAAAAATGATGTCCCTATTAGCATCATTTTTCATAATTTTTTACTTTCTTTGTGCAAAAATTTGGTTGGCACTATCTTCTTGTTTTCCCAATTTTCTCTTCTCAATAATAAATATATATGAACTGAAAACTACTGAAAATAATTATGGAACAGCACAAACGTTCCGTTTGTTGTTCGGATTGTGGAAATCATAAAAGATCGTTTGTCGTTCTGTTTGACTTTCGGTTCGTTGTTATGTTTGTTGCTCGGTTTGTTGTTCAGGTGTGTACGAAGCTTTACAACTTAAGCAACAATTTTTTGGCGAATAAAGATTAGTTTGTGATGTAATATTAGAAACACAAATTTATATCATATCAAATTTATGACAACTTAAAACCAAGAACGTGTATGTTATTGCTAAGAAATTATTAAGGAAAAGCGCAATTGCAGGTAAATATTTATAATTAGATATTTTCGAAAGTTTATAAGTCCTCTATTGTAATCTTAATACTTAAAAGAAAATCCTGTCCATTAGCATTATAAGGAAATGGCTTTTACTTTATGAATAAGTTTCAATAACAATAGAATATCCTTGCTTGTTTAATTTACTTCCTTTGAGTCATATTGCTCTAAGGGTTGTTACATTGGTCATTAGAAGTATGTAATAAATAAACAATTACCTACTGTTTGAGAAGGGTAGTGTGAACCAATAAATAAAGTAAGAAATGTAAATTCCATTTTAGTTTAAAATTTCAAGTGTTGGAAAATGCCACCTCATCTCGGTGCTGATTTGAAAGCGCGGATTGTTTCGGAATTAGCGGCGGGCCGTAGCGTGCGTGAAATTTCACGTATGTTAGATATACCAAAAGCACCGTAGGGCATTACCGAGTAAAATGGAATCTTGAACACACTTTGAAAGAGCCATCGGAAGTGGTAGACCTAAAGTATCTACACGTGCTCAAGATCTCGAGTTGTTTCATTACGTAACAGAACAACCATTTGCTACATACTCCAGGGCTATAGCAGATACACATTTTCCCGGATGCCGTATAACTGCACAAAAAGATTAAAGGAGATGGGAATAAAGAAGTATAATGCTGCTGCGAAAGAAGTTCTCAGTGACGAAAATATGAGACGTCGTCTGGAATTTGCAAGGCGATATGTGAACGAACCTTTGGAATTTTGGAATCGAGTGATTTTAGCGACGAAAAACGTTCAATAGCCGCAACGATGGACCACTAAAAGTTTTAGAATGGAAGGAACTCGTTACGAAAATAATCACATAGTCCTAAAACGAAGTGGTTATTTTTCTGAATGTGGGGTTGTTAGCGCGCGGGGTCCAGGAGTTTGTTGGGCTATCGATGGACGTCTTGATTCTGCTGCGTATTTAGATATTTTGGAAACTATTATGAAACCTTCAGTCGAAGTGTTTTTATCCAGACGAAGATTATATTTTCCAACAAGTAATATTCTTATTTCACTATTCTCCAAAAAATAGTTCGGGATCTGTTGAATTAACATTTTCATAATGTATTTTTGTTGTTAAAGGACAACGCCCCTATTCATACTTCGCGGGTTGTGCGCAATTGGATACGAGAAAATAACTTGGAGCTGTTACCCTGGCCAGCAAAAGCCCAGATTTTAACATTATCGAAAATGTTTGGGCTCGAATACTTGCTGTTATCCGAAGACAACAAGGGCCAAATTTTATACCAGTAAACCGTAATGCACTAATTGCAGCCATTGATACCGCATGGGAAACGATTAATATTAATTATATTGATACCTTGATAGCGTCAATGAGCAGACGCTTGTATCAATAATAATGGAGGTCACACCCATTATTGATTTCTTATATTTATTTATATAGTAATACCTTTATTTAAAAAAACGTTTTCATTTAATTTTAAACTATAACTTGGTATCTTAATTATAATTATGTAATAAATTCTTGTCAAAAACTAAATATACGTTGACAATAAGAATTGCCTTAGTTTTTATTTTCACTTTTTATATTAACTACAGAAAAAATGAAACGTCATAAAATATACATTTTGTAAGGACTAAATATTATGAATAGAGAGTTTAATGATTTTTTAATAACTTACAATAATTAGTAGGTTAGATTTATTTAAAAATAAGTAATAATCAGTCAACCCAAATAACCATGTTTAGTTTTTGATTTAATTTAAAAGTTATTGCTTGTAGACGTTTTTTAAATCAAAATTATTTCTAATTTTATTTTGTAAACATTTCCTAAACAAAATTTTGATTCGATAATTAATCGAGCTATGGTGTTTAATTAGCGATACCTTCAAATATATTCTTTAAAGAAAAAAATTAAGTAAGCAACGTAAATTACCTATTTTCTAAAACGTGCTTAGTGTAATGATTCATTCTACAGTCCTTCTATAAGATAACCCCTGCTGAGACTACCTGCTGTTAGAATTGTAAATGATACCCTTAAGCCCGCTTCACAATGTGCAAACTTTTGTTTACAGAAATTGTGGTGTCCAAGTTTTAAATTTCATGAGTGTACACTAAACCTGGTAGTAAAAGACGTCAAATTTTATGCGAAAACCGATAATAAAATAAAAATGGGGGCATTGTGTTTAAAATAACAAAGTTGGTATCCACTTCAGGTATAACCGAAAGTGTCACCGCCATGAAAGTATTTTCAGTAAGTAGACCATGTCCATTTGTATAGAGTTAGAAGTTTTCAGCTGAATCGGTTTTTTCGTTCTTTACTTCGTTTTGGCACGTATCGATTTTTCCTCATAGTATACAATACACAAATATATCTAATATTAAACAATACATATTTTACATTCATACATTACAACGACCTTGTGATCACTGCAATATGTTATCTCATTGGTATTTTTTTAAGTGAGAACCATTGCAAACCGAATGCTAAACTAAAAATATCTAAGACAGAAACAGCGGAAGTTCATTTAACGATAGATAAAAATACCCAAGAAAAAATAATTCATATGCAAGTGAATTAAGTATATACTTAATTGAAGTAAAATAAAACGTGAATGAGCATCAATCGAATAACAATAATAATAAAATATATACAACCTGTTAGAAAAGAAGAATGCAATTGGAAATCCTTCATTTTTGTTATCGATAACCATTATTACAGTCATTTCATATTTCCTGCTGCTGATCGCCCTAGTCCCATCGATACAAAAATTATTCTTGAATAATGTTTCAATATTGTTTGCATAGTGTTGTTCATGTAACCTAAAGCGAAATCTTCCTTTTTTAATTTAGGATGATATTGACCTATAACGAATAGCTCAGAGACAAAAATTAGGTGCCTTTTAAATTATTACCAACATTTTTAATCAAAAATGCAAAATTATTTCCATTAGAATTCCATTTAGCAACTTTCGAAGCAACTGCAGTCATGTTGACATCCAGTACCCTGCGTTTCCTGAATTTGCTTCGTAAGTACTTAATGTCATTCACATTTAATAAATATTTTTGTTCTAAATTTGTGCCTTTTTGAAACGTATCCCTAGACTCTTTAATTAATGTTCTGCTTGGTACACCTGCCTTTAACTTTTGTATGATTTCTTCTTCTTCTTTGGGGCTTAGTCTATCGTATTGTAAGTTAGTATCAGTATTATGACCAACGTGAGTTTTTATATACTGAACTCGAACATCACCTGAAAAACATAAATGTAAATCTCATTTATAATAAAATTGCTAATTAATTATACCCTCCACATACACTGTAGCAGTTATTCTTGACGGACAGACACCGTTTATTTTAATACTACACCTTTTTTTCAGCGTTTCTCCTGTGTAAATACATTGAAATCCTAAATTAAATTCAAATAAAATATCAATTAAGCCATAATTTGTGCTACCTCTATAATTGCTTAAATTGCAGTCGTAAATAGTTCTTATGCTACCCGATGCAGTGCCACTTCCGTTAGTTCTTCTTATCACATAATGAAGACTTCTTTGTTCTAACTTTCTCCAACTTTCAAAATCATCTTTAGTTATAAAATACAAATCTTCCGTTTCGATGATTATGTCATGTAATGTTTCAATGTGCTCAATTAGACACTTGTTATTTGCTAAAGGTTCTCTGTTGCTGAGACATAGAGGCATAAAATGTTATTTTTCTTCTTTTTTACATAGGTATAAATTGGATCTACACAACATAGTGTTTGTTACTGTTTCGCTACAATTATAGTTACTGTATAACTCTTTAGCACGTTGTAATAACGTTTACCAATTCATCTTTGAACAAAGAAAGCTAATAAATAAAGTTTAAGGTTAAAAGAAGAAGATAAAGATATTTGAACTTAGCACTCCATGTTACCGTGGCTCTGTGGCCGTAGTAACTATTTAGTTCTTGTAGTTCAAATTATCAGTAACTAGTATCATGTGCAGTTAGAATTGTATCCGATGTTTTACGTAAAATTATAATAAGTATCGATGTAGGGTAAAGTTTGAAACGTTAAAAAGCGCGTCACATCGTCACCGTCCTGGTAATAGAGACACAGCCATCTTGATCATGAAGAAAATGAGAGCGGCCATGTTATGTGATGTTATGTTAAACGGCGGCATTGTCGTTTTACAAAATAAAGTTATTTTTCGAGGAAAGATATTATTCCTACAGATAAAATGAAAAAATTGAATTTAAGTTACGAAAACAGTGATTATTCATTAAAGATGGCAGCACCGTCGAGAATAACATACAATTCACATAACTGACAAGTTTGGATTTTTAAAATAAGGCATTTCAATGCGCTGTCAGATAGCTGTCAAAGACAGACCTTTAAAATGGCTACTGTAGGACAAATTTACGTATAATTGAATCGGTTTTATCATTGAGTTATATGATTTTAATATAATTTATACGTTTAATTGATTTGTAATTTACCATTGCCAGCATTTTTGTTGTGTAGTGAACTGTGGCAATAGAGGAAATCGTGACAGTTTTAACTTTTTTAGAATCCCTGTTATTTGTAATTTTAAACATAAATTGAATTAAAATACTCTTTCACAGATTCTATAACTAACTTAATTAAAACAACCAGTAAAAGTACAAAAATTCAACAAATATTAAACACACTCGAATGAAAACAAAGATTTGTTTGCCCCACAGACGCCATTTTGGTAAAAGCGTGGAAATGCCTTATTATGATCATTTAGGTATGACCAATTTGGTTACAAAATTTAATTTCATAAAAATAAGTTATTAATGTTCAAAAATTAAAAATTGAAGTTTTAAAAAGTAAATAATATGCCAATTTTTTTGTATCATTCCCTAAGATGGGTCATAACGATGTCATATTTTTGAATATGAGCAAGAAACAATACACATTTTAAACCTGCACTCCATTTTGAAAAAAACTTAAAAGGTTTAGCTATTATAATGGCAACATAGTTGGTACTAAAAGTAAAACCATATAGCCACGCATGACAACAAATTAAATAAAACAGAATTATATCAGAAGAAAATGAGGGTATTTTGGAAGTCGTGAGAGAAGCGGTTAATCCGCTTCCACCTAAGTCAAAAGAAAAAATATGATAACTTTTGGACAATTCTGTCAATGGAAAAAGAATAAAAAAATACAAGGCGTAAGTGAAAATGTTATAATACAAGGGTTGGGGGAGGGGGTAAGAGGCTAATGCTTTTGAATATAGTATATTGTACCTAGTAGGAAAAGCGCAATATTTCCAGGCGATGTGAATATAACTGGGCAGGCGCCAGCCGACTCCACTAAACACAGAGTCGGAAAATGTTGCTTTTTCCTACGACGTACACATACTATTTTTCCGCCAATCGTTCAAAAACCGACTGAAAACTTGAAATTCTAAAAATAATTGTTTTTATGAAAAAAGCGGTGCTTTGAAAATAAGAACGTCGGTATTCATCGAGAGCATTAACTAGAGACGACGCCATATTTGCCGTGTTTTAATAAACTATGTTAAGTGAAGAGGAATACGGTCCTGAGAACTCCACCAGAACTAGTAAGTACCGCTACTTTAAATCTGCTTCCAAAGAATCAAGGGAGGCTTCATATGAATTTTCGAATGGAAAAGTTCCTTTTCGGAAAATGTTGTAATGGCGTATTTCTTTGAGCTGTGTTCAAAAATGAAGTCGTCAAGGGCAAATTACTCAATGCTAAAGTCAACCCTCGCAATTAAGCACGATGTTGATATATCAAAACTCGCAAAACTTCGTTCTTTATTGAAAACGACAGTGAAGGATCAGACCTAAAAGAAGTCCAAGATTTTAAGTAAAGCTGAAATCAATAAGTTTATTTTCGACGCCTCAGATAAGGAATATCTAATGATTAAAGTAAGTTACAAAATTAAATGTTCATTCGGATAGCACACACAGATTTATTTTTTAGGTTGCTTTAATATTTGGCATTTTGGGTGCCTGTAGAATGGACGAATTAACTAAGATAGTAAGACCTACAATCCAAGCTTTTAGTAAATATTCCTGATTCTAAAACCAAGAAACCACCGGAGTACATGAACACTGATCGATTGTTCTTCAAATATCAGAAAGGAAGGGGTTGTCGACAAGTAGTGGGAATTTAGAAAAATTTGTTGTTTCAACCCACAGGGAATGAACAAAATGAAATTCTTAACCAATTATCTGTTACTTTAATGTTTAAATTATAATAACTATATTTATTGAAAAGAAAAAAGGAAATTTGTGCATTCAACTAGAAAAGGAAAGAATTAAGTTGAATATAGGATTATCCCAATCAGTAATTTGTTCAGCAATTATTTACGGAACTAAAAGGATTAGGTTGAAAACGACGCTTTGTAATAATTGTTAGGTATTCCTAATGAATAACAAATACAATAACATATTGTGTTTACTTGTAATTTTTCAATATCCACATTAATAATTATTTTTAAATTTAATTATTTCACAGTATTTTGAAAAAACTTATGAAATTGTTTATTCCTTTTATTTTACTTACTAGAAATGCTTTTTTACAACTCATTAGATCATGACTTTAAATTATTTCGTTTCACCCTATACAGCATACTATTGATCGCCATCTGGCGTTTATTTTAAACAAACAGAATTATAATACTAACCTCACTTCAAAGCGATTTTTTCAAATGGTATTACGGCAATGCAAACCTTTTTAAGTTATAATTTACAATTTTTTTTAGAATCCTTTAATTCGTACTTTTAAGTCAGCCAACTTAAGATATTTCTTAACGTCTGCAATTCGACCACTCGAAACTAAAACCAACACTGAAACAATAGATCCGAAGAATATAAAACCAACTGAAGAACCTGACAAATTACTCAAAATTGTTGAATTAGAATTACGGGGTAATGAACCGGCAGTTTTAAAGAGCTTTGCGAAATTTGCCACAACTGCAGGGCAACATTTAGATATACCATCTAAATCGTAAGTATAAACAAGAATAATTTTTTTATATGCAAAATTATTGTATAGATGGAGTTTGAAAAAACCTATTCACGAAAGATATACAGTATTAAAAGCTGCCCACATTTACAAAAAGCACATGGTTCAATATGAAACTAGAACATACTACATGTTTGTACAATACAAACATTTAACTGGATCTACTGCAGACACACTGCTGGAATATGTAGAACGAAATTTACCAGAGGGTGTAGCTCTCAAAGCCACAAAGGTGAGATTTAAAATAATTTCCAGAACTATCCTTTCTCTCACGTTTATGCATACATTCCCCATCCTGTTGCATAACTTTTTACTATAAAATCATTGTTGCAGATTGAACTTCAAAGGCTACCAGACTATTTTACCCCACCAACTGGACAATCATCTTAAATAATTTAGCCAAAACAAACTAATAATTTAATTATCGAATAAAAAATGTAGTAGTGTTAAGATTTTTATCAACCAAGAAAATATTCTTGTAATTACATTTTACTTACTGGTTTTAATCCTAAAATATCAAAACACTTAGCCATTGTTATTGCAGTCACTTCTGTTAATAAAATCCGGCTGTCATTTACTTTTATTATATCTCCAGAAGAATCCTTTTCGATGCAATAACAAGAATCGTAAAATTCAGTGAATGTAGTAGCAATTTCGTATACATATTCGCACAAAGGATGAAGGACTAAATCCTTAACAATCTTAATGAGTACGTCAGGAAATCTTATGAGAACCTTTCCTAACTTCCATTCTTTTTCATGCTCCAAACATATGGTAACCGTTTTACAAAGCTGTTTAATTTTCTCGGGCGTGTATTTAGCTGTGCGAGCGATCGAACAAATTCAGTATATGCATATAATAAATACGGCCGTATTCCCCTTGTCTTCTAACATTTTATCAAAGGAAAATACGTATTCGTTGTTTAGATTGTGAGAGAGATCCGCATATTTAATGCAACCGTAAGCAATTGAATCCTGCGCCTTTTTTAGTTCTTCGGGCGTTAACGCATCGTGACGGTTTTTCTCTTTCAGTTTGTCTAAGGCACGCTTTAAACCTTCGTCTAACAAATCGCATAACCGAACTGTATCACCAGAGCGGGTTTTAAACTTCTTTTTATCCTCACCGAGTACAACGCCGAAGCCGATGTGATCAACTCGATGTATTTCACGATTTAAAATTCCAACACGTTCGGCGCATTTCCACAACATTTCAAAATGTGTTGCTTGTCCCGCATCTGTTATGTAGATAATCCATTCTGCTTTATCTACATATAAACGATATTTGATGGCAGCAATGTCTGATGTATCGTAGGTAAAACCGCCATCCGATTTGACAATAGTTAAGGGAATACCAACCCCTGGTTCTCCCCACATTATTTTCCGGCCTTCGTCTTCTTCTAAGAAACCGTTTTGTGCCAGTTCTTTAACAGCGTCTTCCATCAATTTTTGGTAGAACGATTCGCCCCTTTCTTGTATTTTAATGTCTAAACGATCGTAGACCTTTTGAAATTCTAAAATGAAAGTAAAAAATAAAGTGATAAGGTCACGATTAATATGTACCTTTCCTCGATACATCGCAAATAAGTTTCCATCCTTGCAAGTAATCGGGTTCGTGCGCTTGCAATTTAACAACGCACGTGTACGCCCGCTTCTTAAATTCTGGATCGTTGTCAAAGCGTGTTTTTGATTCTTTGTAGAAAGCTTGGAGATCTCCGATGGGTGGAGATTTTTTCAAATAATTCGGGAATTTATCTTGCAAGTGCGCAATTAACATACCAAATTGGGTACCCCAATCACCCACATGATTTATTCGAATGACGTCGTGGCCCAAATATTCTAACAAACGACAAACGCTATCACCGATAATGGTAGATCTGAAAAATAAGGCAGTTAAGAAAATAACGTTCAAATTAAATATATCGATAATAGTGAATTCTTTTGTATGATTGAAAACATTGTTAAATAAGTTATTGGAACAAAAACGCCGTCCAGGATTGGACCATGTCGAAAAGGTAACCGTAGTTGCCTTGGCGTTTTTGTTCCAATAATGACTCCGGTCGTGGAAGCCTCAATTCTTACACTGTTAAATAAATTAACATGACTATATATGCCATATTTCGATAATTATCGACCAAAAAATTAGTTAAAAAAATACATCACATTTACGTCTCATCTAAGTTTCATTTACGTTATATTCATATTTATCTCATATTACATATCATTGATATCAAACTACGTTTCATTAACTTAACATTTACGTCACATTTAGTCATGACTACAAAACATTTACATAATAACACCAAATTTTTATTGGAAATAAATTATGCAATACAAAGACCAACTGGTATTTTATTATAACTAGTGAAAAATTGTCGATAATCACGTTAATATAATACCAATAATTTTTATTCATTTGATAATAGAAACTATTTTAAATAGGTCATTGTTAATACTAACTATAAAATACATGTATGTACTTGTATAAAGAATATTTGTTATTAACTTAATTCTATAAATAAAATCTAATAGTAAACTTTAATATATCACATCACAGAATTTAATTTGAAATCATTGTGGATGTTGTTGTCTAGAAATTCTTTAATCGTGTAAAAAGCTTTATTTTTTAAATATTTAATCATGCAAGATTTTAGTTGTTTATATGTCAGTTGTTTTAATGTATTCGGCATTTTGTTGAATAGTTTTATCGCATAATAATTACTACTGTTTTGCGAAGTCGAAAGACGGACTTGAATAAGGTTTAAATTGTTTTTGTTTTTGTGTTGTAATTATGAGTAACGGAAAATGAAAGATAATTCTTTCATTAATAGTATGCAATTTAAGATGTAAATAGAGGGAAGTGTTAATATACCGAGACTGATAAATTGATCTTTGCAACACATCCTAAATTCTATATTACTAATAATTCTGACTGCACGGCTTTGAATTTTAAATATTTTAGGCATACAAGAAGAATGACCCCATGTTATAAGTGCATATCACATTATTGAGTGGAAATACCCGTAATATGTTAACTTAGCTACTTTTACTGAGACATTGTTCATTAGGTTTCCTTAATATAAAACAAGCTTTGATAATTTAGTGCGTAAGTTTTACAATGCTCTAACCAGTTTAATTTCGAATCTAAAGTCACCCTCAAACATTTAATTATGTTTGTGTTATCTAATTGCATTATTTTTAGTGTAAAAATACATTTCTCGTTTTTATTTTTATTTATATGTAGTCTATTATGTATAATGCATTTCTTAATTTCATTAGGTTACATGTTAATTCTATGTTGTGTAAATCATCTACCGAATTCAGTAATGTTGTGTCGTCTGCATAAAGAATAATCTTGTTTTCATCGGTTTGATAAGCAATGTCATTGAAATAGATTAAAAACAGTATTGGACCAAGAACCGAGCCTTGAGGTACACCAACTCGTATCTCTTTAGTTTGGGAAAGAGTGTCATTATGAAAAACATACTGGTGACGATCAGTTAGATACGATTGCAACAACCCTATACGTCCATCGCTAAATTTATATTTTTTAAGTTTATTTATTAGTATATTGTGATTGAGACAGTCAAAGGCTTTAGATAAGTCTAAAAAATTTGCTACGCAATACTTAGAATCTTCGAACCAGACTATTATAAAATTCGTAAATTTCAAAATTGCACTAACCACTTGACATTCCATTACGGAAACCAAACTGACTACTAGACAGAAGTTCGTGTCGCTGTAAGTTATCCATTATTTGTGATTTTAATATTTTTTAAAAATTTTGAAAAAAACAGGCAGAATCGATATTGGACGATAATTATTCATATTGTCTTTGTTTTCGATTTTATGAAAAGGAATGACCTTCAATATTTTCAGTTCGGACGGAAAGAAGGATTCACGAATACAAGCATTTATATCCAAAGCCGTAATAACATACTGAGTTTATCAAATAATAAACATTAGTATCCTCATTGCTTTATAAATTAATTATTTTTTTTTTTTTTTTTTTTTATAAAAAATTTTAAAAAAAAAAAAATTTTTTTTTTTTTTTATTTATAACATTAACAATAAACATTTATTATTTTATTTTTGACTTTAATTAAAACTTTTATCATTGCTATTTTTTCAATAATGTGCCACTTTATTAATAAGATATCTCTTATTACACATGTATGGCGGTCTCATTCGAAAGTGAGCTAAAACTATTAATTTTTTTTCTGAATTGTTTGTACGACGTATATAAATTAATTTCAAGGACGTACATAATTTACCTAATTTAATTATTATGTTTCTCCACTCATCTAAAAATCATAATCATTTTGAAGCTACGAATTAATAGATGTATCTTCTAACGTTATTAAATTCATTTTCCTTTGTAACCTGACACCGGTGCATTTGCAGCCGATAATGGAACATTATTGAGACTAGTAACCGAAACATCCGCCCACGTGAATCCGTCGGTCGTCGGTTTTCCCGAAGTAAATCTGACACTAAATTGTAATATTGTTGACGAGAAACAGCTCACCCTGTTGGATACGGGTCAGGGACACAACGCCGAATGGACATAATACCGAAACTTGGGTACAACGTCGAAACGAATAGTTGGACACATCGTCGAAACTGGACATAACGCCGAAATCAGTAATTGGACATATCGTCGAATGTGGACACAACGCCGAAAAGCAAAACTGACGCTAACATAGATCGAAAATTCGACGTCGAAGTCGAATTGAGTTAATTTAATTATTTTTACAGTGTAACAAAAAGTACAGCAAAACAACGCGTCGTGCCGTGGAACTCCGAATTAAATCGTAATATAAATATAAACTTAAAAAATTAAGAGATATAAGAAGTGTTATCTTAAATACCTTCAATTCTAACCTAACTTTTGTATTAGCTGACTATCCTTTGTTAAAAAAATTACTAAATGTCAAAGAAAATTCCAAGACCTATCCAGCCTCGTTTTTTTATTTGAACACCCGTTATATGTTAGTTTCGGTACTTTCAAAACATAGTTACGTGTTCAGCTTAAACATGTTTCGGATTTGTAATTTACACTACACCTCATAATTGTAAAATTACTTCTCTTTTGCAATTTTAATCCCTCGTAACGTTAAAAGCATTTTACTAAAAAGTTGGAAGTTAATCTTCAAAAAGATTTGAAAAGGTTTTAGTCATTTGTTAACAACCAGCATAATAAGTCGAGCATTCCTAAGTATGTTAACACAGAGGAAAGAAGTGTCTCTTCTCAGCAGAGAGTCGAATCCACTCCTACACATTTTTAATTTGGTCGTTAAACTGCACGTTTTCCGGTATAAGACGGTTCGGATTGTTCCTGTTTTCAAGATAGAATAAACGTCGCTAACTATATGCCTATTGCACAGTTGAGCAATTTCTCTAAACTATTCTAGTTTGTACTTCTTGTAGAAGAAGATCAACGGTCACAAATCTTACTGTTATAACGGAGTTTATAGCAAGATCTCTAGATTGTGGGGTTCAAGTCAACGTCGTATGCACTGACATTAGTAAGGCATTTGATAGACTTGATCATCGGTGAACTTTTTGGATTTCCCACGCACACTATTTCGCTTTTTACTGAATACTTGAGCCATCGTCGTCAAATTCTTCAGATTGCCGCATATAGATGTAGAAGTCACATGGTTCCTTCGGGTATTCCCCAGAGATCAGTATTAGGTCCCCTTCTATTTTCAATCTTCATGAATGATGTGTGTAGTGTTTTTAAAATTAAGTATTTCATGTATTAAGATGATATGAAAATCTACTACCAGATTTCTTCAAAAATAGTCGAATCCACAAAAATTATGATAACCAAACTTCTGAACAAAATTTATTTTACAATAAGAAATTCATTGAACTTTTTTGCTTCATGTGTACCTACAGCAATAGTTTACAAACCAGAATCAAATGCCCCAGTGAAAAATTAGTTTGAATTGGTTTTAATTTCGTATGGTACATTATTTTTCATTATTTTATTGTTATGTAAGTGTAATGTATGGTGCCACAGAAGATCAGTATAAACCTTTATAGTGTGCTGACGAAACCGTGTGCAAGTTTTGGCAAAGTATTTGTTTTAAGGTTTACAAAACCTGAACATGCCAACCCTAACCCACCTTGGTATTCATTTGTAATAATATTGATTAAGTGTGTAAACATAATAGAAGGTAAATAAGAACATAAAACATAAAAGCACTGCCATTGCATGACGATGTATAATGGACCGGTCCAAGTGCCAGTCACGACAATGACAAAAAATAGCAGGACAAAGAAATAGCAAACAAAATAATAGAAAAACAGATAATTAAAACAGAAAAACAAATTATTGTTAAACTTCATATGTCCTTCAAATCAATAAGCCATAACACAGCTTCATGCCTATAAAACTCAAAAAATGAATGGCATTTAATTTAAAAAAAAAAATTGTTTCCCCCCACTCTTGAGTTATTCGCGTTTTAACACGATTTTTTCGATTTTTTGTCATTTTTCGTATGTTCCAAACTCTTATTTCGGATACGATGTGACGTATAATTATAAAATTTGGAAGTTTGGTAAAACTATGGTTGATTATACCGTTTAAGTAAATTTTTTTATAGAAATAATAATTTTAGAACTTCTATTTGGTAACATATTGTTGACCTTGACAAGAACTAACTTTTTTGTTTTTAATGTTTTCTTAAAATATTACGCCACAAAAAAGTTATAATCCTCTAAAGAAATTTTGTCGTTGTCTTTTAAGTGCATTCATTCCTAAACTAATAATCGTAGAGCTAGAAAAATTCGTAGCTGTTAGATCTTTAGACTTCCTACCATTTATTACTCTTGGTAAATTTCCAAATTTCAATTCAAAACGTTATGAAGGTTTATAGTTTTTCTTAAACATTTTTTAGTTGCCATTTTATTTTGTGGTGATAACAATTACTACGAAACGATAAATGTTAAATTTGGAAATTTAAATAGACGAAAGTCGGACCTACATTTTTTGAAAGCAAAAATGTTCGTATCTGTTTTACCCATGTTGTACCGTAGAACTAAAGTTGTTGCTACGAAATTCAAACTCAAAATTTTCGTAGAGATACGAAAACTGGTTGTCGTATAGATCTTAATACTTTTTTGTTCTTTAAAAATATATCGCATCGTTTTTGGTTTCGTACGAATGAGCGTAGGAAATTTTTTGAAAAGCTATATTTTAAGAGATAACACTATTAAAAAATTTTGAAAAGATAACTCATCAATTACAAACTTTTCAATAAAATAATTTTCGTAACTGTTTTCGGTAAAGCGCTAGGGAGACCTGAACAAGGTTCTACGAAATTTAAATTCTTGTTATCGTAGAACTACATAATTTGGTAAAAGTGATGATAATAACTGGGACTAACATTTTTGTATCTTGACAGTTCATGTTTTCTTAGAGGAGATAATGTTCGTCAAACACAGAGCTACAAGATTTTTCTTCAAGGTCATTGTAGGTACGTAGTGCAATCACTATCTACTTATCCTAACAAAAATTGAAAGATAAGTTAAACTCATAAAAACCATTCTTTTTTATGTTTTGAATTTTTAATATCTGCCTTCAAAAAATAATTTTTTTATTACTATTTCGTAGGCCTTTTTATTAATAATAGACTCAAGTTAGGAACATCAAAACTGGGGTATAAATAAATCTTATTTAGTACATCGTTGTTAGTAAAGTATACATTTTTTGTATTTGCTTCCAGAAAAACGCTACCTAATACAGGGTGTCCCACCGGGAACGCCATCGATAGATTATAGAAAAACTGTAAATGGGAAAAATTTGAAAATTTGGTAGTATACTAACATCGATGGGGGCAGTTCCGTTAAAATATTTTCAAGATAGTGACACTTCCGGTTATACCGGAAGTAGGTGTCAAATTGCTTATTTTAAATGAAACATATATATATATTATTCTATTTTTGGATTTTGCACAAAATTGTAGACACATTTTGTGTATAATGTCCTATACCTAAGTCTAACTGTTTTGGACTTATTTTAAATTTTATGTCAAAAATGACGTTTTCAGGCCTAAACAAAATTATAAAATTTTCCTATACTAATGCCTTTATTATTTAATTGAATAGGTTTTTGTAGCAGGGGACCTATTTTAATGGGCTATGTCGATATTTTGATAATAAATTAATACAGGGCGATCAAAAAAAAAGGATTAAAATTAAATTCAAAAATAAGGTTGACTTTGTACAAGGTTGTCTATTCAAAAATTCATGGTTTTCGAAATATTGGCAATTTAACATTTTTTTTGTTGCACAAATGCTATTGATTTCTTTTAATATGAATGGTTATTCCTAGTTGGCCATGATGGCGTTAGAAAACAATCATCTGTCAAGGATATGTCAAACTGTGTGTATCAAACTAAGAAATGCCAACAGTTAACTGTACCGACTGTGAGTGTAAAGTGCATATCGTTATCAAAGCGATAACTTATTATGCTTGAAACACACGTGTGTAGATAAAGCCAAGTAATTACTTGTACAGTATTACACACGCAACGAAAGAACACCTGGCTTTATCGACACACGTGTGTTCAAGCATTTAAAGTTATCGCTTTGGTGACGATATGCACTTTAACACTCACAGTCGGTACAGTTAACTGTAACACATGTTCTTAATATAACTTTATCACATTGTCCATAAATAATAAATAAATTTAAGTAATCTTCGTTTGTATAATTTAAGCGTCCCGGCATGATTATTGAAAATTTTTAACAGTTTGACATATCCTTGACAGATGATTGTTTTCTAACGCCATCATGGCCAACTAGGAATAACCATTCATATTAAAAGAAATACAATAGCATTTGTGCAACAAAAAAAGTTAAATTGCCAATATTTCGAAAACCATGAATTTTTGAATAGACAACCTTGTACAAAGTCAACCTTATTTTTGATGCTAAATAAAATAAAGCTATAAAACATGGTGCTTGCATTTAAAAAAATGACTTTTGACGTGTTTTTGAATTTAATTTTAATCCTTTTTTTTGATCGCCCTGTATTAATTTATTATCAAAATATCGACATAGCCCACTAAAATAGGTCCCCTGCTACAAGGAAACCTATTTCAATTAAATAATAAAGGCATTAGTATAGGAAAATTTTATAATTTTGTTTAGGCCTGAAAACGTCATTTTTGACATAAAATTTAAAATAAGTCTAAAACAGTTAGACTTAGGTATAGGACATTATACACAAAACGTGTCTAGAACTTTGGGCAAAATTCAAAAATAGAATAATATATAGGGTGTTCCATTTAAAATAAGCCAGTTGACACATACTTCCGGTATAACCGAAAGTGTCACCATCTTGAAAATATTTTAGCGGAACTGCCCCCGTCGATGTTAGTATACTAACAAAATTTCCAAATTTTTCCCATGTACAGTTTTTCTATAATCTATCGATGGGGTTCCCCGTAGGACACCCTGTATATGAAATAGTGACTTACATCAGAAGTATTCACGATTTATAAGAAAAGTGAGACATCATGTAATTGGGATACTGCCACGGGTGGTCTTAAATCAACCGCGAATGTAATATTTTCTGCCCCCTTTTTTTAAATACCTGAAGTCCTATCCGTAAATAAAAGAAAATCGATTATTGTCTTACTTAAAGAACGTCTCCCTTTTCAGAAGGAAGAAAACTTCCAAATTCAAATAAAGTGTATAATCACATCTTTCAAGTACTCTAAAACGTCGTTTCTCCAATCCGCATGCGTACCGTGTTTGATTACTTAGAGCACAATTAATTTATTAATTTTATAAAGAAATGTTTATATACTGTCGAAACGAGATAATGGATGCAATGATAATGTGATATATGAATGAATATTAATTACAAATATTATCAACAAATTATGTTTAATACAATAAAATTAAAGAACGTAACAGTACATACTGAAATAAAAGAAACATTTCTACAAGCCAGCGGAAAAATAGCATAAGAAAAAACCCACAAAAAAAATCCAAGGTAAAAATATCCACAGGAAGAAGAATTCACCGGAAAAAATCTGAAAACTATAAACTGCTTCACTTACATGATTTTTTGCACCAATTACCGTACCAAATGTTTCCCTTTTTTGCACTACTGGAAAACGCAGTTCTCAAGACATTATTGTTCGATATTAAAAAGAAAACTATTCCACTAAAATTATGATTTATCAATATTTTGGAATTTATGGTTGATGGAATTTGTCAATAACAATTTTCGTAATTAATTTCAATTTACCAGAAATAGTAAACATATTTCTTGTATTGTAAAATACTCTTCAATATAATTTGAAATATACACATATTCAGTTTAAAAGAATGTTTAGATTTCAACTTCGACGTACTATTTCCGATCTATGTTGACGTTAGCTTTTGCTTTTCGACGTTGTGTCCACATTCGACGATATGTCCAATTACTGATTTGTGTCCATTTTCGGCATTGTGTCCAACAGACGATTTCGACGTTGTGTCCACGATGCGGCGATGTGTCCAATTAGAAATTTTAGCCTTTGTTAATCGTTACTGTTTCTCCAAAATAGGCTGCCGTCGATTTTACTTCGGCTTCGACGCCCGATTTCCGATCTTGTGGTGTCAGTTTTTGCTTTTCGACGTTGTCTCCACATTCGGCGATATGTCCAATTACCGATTTCGGCGTTGTGTCCACGTTTTGGTGTTATGACCATTCGGCGTTGTGTCCATTCGACGTTGTGTCCGGGTCCCTTGGATACTTACCAAACCTGAAACCAGCCACCGAGATCAAGCGCCCTGTAATGCACGTGATCCAGCCAACATTTTGGAGTAAATTTACACTCGATTCTCCTGTCGAAGTATTAAGACAAAATATGCAAAATTGACCGGTCAAATTTTTTTGTTAGGTTGTAAATATTCCATATTTGGCTGTAAAGGTATATCAAAATCTCTACGTGTCCTAATAATGTCACAAAAAAATCGAAAAGCTGTCAATAATAATTTCTTTAAGTTTAATTGCTAATTCATTTTTAAACCGATTACTTTGAAAATGGTTCACAGCAAAGCGACAAGTGTGTAGATGACAACAGTGAAAGTAAAACTTCGACAACCCCAACGCATAATTTCCCTATCTCAATACATGCAGTCACTTCGAGTTCAACTTGACGAAAACGTCGGCCTTAAATACTAAGAAGGAACCATTAAATTTGAAAATTTTTTAACGCAGGTGTGAAGTACTAATTCTCTAAATGCTCAACATTTTTTAGGGTAAATTGTACGGCAGTACTGTCAATCAAATGCTTAATTTGGCAATAGAACATTTAATTATGAAGTGTAATAATTTTTGATTTTGCAATATGGGGTTTCCAACTTGATAAAGGTAACTTAATCCCTGATAAGTGTGTATGATGCAATTTTTTGTGAATCACAATAATGTTGCACAAGTCTAATAAAGGAAATGATGCAATAAATACCTTAGGTGTCCTACATGCATTTCTTTAGCAACATTTGGAGATGAAAAATCTACCAGCACTCGCTTTTTAATGCATGATGGTGGTAACAATCCGTTCCTTAAAATTTCTGATAGCTTTTTAATACCATAAGACTTATTGAGGTATATGTTGATAAAGCCGGGGCCCGCAATTACCAATTTGTCAATTAAATCCTTATTAGAAACATGGGGGACAATCTTTTTCGCTATATCAGATGGTGAAATTTTTGTACCTGAACAATCAAATTGTTAATACTAATACAACAAAAATGCAAGTTACATACCAGATTGTTTGTACAAGTTAGCAATTGGTAAAGCCGAATTACATTGATAATCTCCAAATTTAGGGTTGTTACCAGACAAGGCAATTACTACCGGAGGATCCGGAAGATCAGGGAAAGCTGCAGCAATAGCTTTTGTAAATGTATCTATCAAAATTTCTTGGACCGTGTCCATAACTTTATTTTCCTTGAGATTCAACTTTGCACTTTCTGATGCAGCCGCGGTTTTTAATATCTCTAACCGATACTTCAATTTAGAGTTTTCTGTAACTAATTTAGTTAATTCTGGTGAATCGTTAGGAGTTGCAGACTTGTCGGCAATACACCTTTGCAAAGTATTTAACTGCATCTGTAACTTTAACACTTCTTCTTCCTACAATTACAATTAAATGATAAGATGATAAATGTAATTAAACTGATGTTACCGCTGCCTGTGTCTTCTTCGTGTAATAATTTAATTCTTTTTCGTCCATTATATTGGAATTCGGAAATTATTTTACAGATTGTGCAAAGACCGGATTTAAATACACGAGTGATACACGCACCCGGAATTCGGTGAAATGTAATTTCGATGTAGTCGTGTGTTACGTCGAATACACTCGTTGATGTACAGGGTCTTACCAACTAATCTCAAATTCTGGCGATCAAAGTAGAGGGGATAATAATACATTATATTATAAGTAAGAAAAATGCATCATTTTAATTCTCACGAGCTTTATAATGGCATTTCTTTCGCGTGTGATATACGACGTAGTTTTTTCAACTCGTAACGGATTGAAGTTACTTTTGCGAAAAAGCTAAATTTTCATGTAATTTGTAATTTTATCATGGTTGTGCAAATTTCTTTGTCAAGGTTATTTTACAGAAATATTTCCCTTTTTAAACATTTTAGTCACTAGTGAATAATAGCCTATTTTAGTCACTAAAATTAGTGACTAAATGCATCAAAAACTGCTGGTGTAAGAACAATTAATATTTTATACAGTGAGGTTTTTTCTAAGTGAACATAGGAAATACAGTACGTATTTAGTTATTTTCCCAGTAAATACTGATCGAAACTGTTACACAAACATAAATGAAACAAAGGTAACGTTTAATCTAACCAAAAAGTTTTGAAAATGTTTTATATTTTATCTGATTGTTTTTTTTTCTTTTGGTTTTGTAGAAACCATACGCCTTCAATTCTGTTTTGGCTGGTAGAAATCGATACTGTTTTGACTCTTTAAAAACAGTTTTTTACGATTGGTTTTTGTTTCAATTTTGTGTATTTAGTTTAGTTTGAATTTACAAAAATTTAAACAGTTTCGTTTCTTCAAAATCAGTTCTGTACAATTTGCTTTTGTTTTAATTTCTTGAATTTAATTCGGATTCAATTTACTCGCTTTGCTTTTGTTTAAATATTTTGTATTTAATACTGTTTTGATTTGCTTCTTTAAAACAGTTCTTTGCGGTTTGATTTTGTATCATTTTTATAGATTTAATTCTGTTTCCAATCACAAAAATTCGGTGTTTTTTTTTTAAACAGTTTCTTTCTTGTTTTAGCTCTACGTAGGTACATAGTTTTAACTATATTTAAAAATTTAAAATGAAGTATTAAAAAGTCTAATCCCACAAATCCTTACAAATTTCCTTGTATGTCTAGACAGTTGGATATTAGATAAATCTATTCCATGATTGAATACTTATTAAACATCTTTTCACAGGATGTTCAGAATTTATGGGTTAAATTTACCACTGCACTCTAACGGTTGTGGATGAAATATATAGGTTTCTTTGCTACGTATTTGGTTGCATTGTGGTTTATTGGCGGAAAAATATAAAAAACGCATTCATCTGTTACATTTCTTTAAAACAAAAAAAATTACCACGCCACTCACACCTTTGTTTCATTATTACATTTAAAATTTGACATTTAATCAAAAATGCAATAATGTACACCGGACATTCGATTTGGAAAAATGAATTCAATTAACGCTTAAGCAAAACGGTACCCTCCGAATTACGCTAGCATGGCGCACTCTGTGGAGATTGAAGCCCTCCCGGGGTCAACCTCTTAACCACAAATGTGACATAATATTAAATAATCAGTTTTTTTAAATGGTTGCATTTTTGTCGCTTAGCTCTCTAACTAGTATGAGAAATCAGAAGTCTAGAAAAGGAAGTTCTAATTAAATATGTAATTCCAGGGAAATGCTTCTAAATTTAACATCAAAGATAATATGTAGTGAAGCATATTCCTGGACATTTTTAACTATATTTCGGTATTAATTACACAGGTACGATTATAGTATTAACACTCGTAGCGTTGGAAAACACTTTTCTCCATAAAATGTTTCAGTTACCATTAGACAATTTTCACTATAACAAACACAACATCCACTACGAAACAAACTAGTACATCCTCCGGCTCGGATCGACCGTACCTTTAAGTTTCCGATAGACAGCCAAATGAGCTTCTGGAGAAGCTCGGATCTGGCCAAACATCTCATATGCAGTCGAGTCAACCTTCATTTATCCTTACCTGGGAGATCGAGAACCCAAGCGTAATATATATTGTAACCCTAGAGGAGGCCAAATGGTACGTCTTGAAAATACCATGGGATCTCTTTCTAGCTTCAGACTTTGAGTTCTCGTATCTCCCATCTTTCTCTTTCTTATTCGCCCTATGTTCCTGCTTAACAGGTAGCATCGCTTATTATATCATCAATATAGCTCATAACTAATTTTCTTCTATAAAAAGCTTATAGCTGTCTTGTATAAATGTTTTTGTAAATAAATAATTTCTATACTACGAGTATACCGAGTATACAATTTTTTTACGTTGTTGTATGGAGAAAAAAAATGTTCTGTAACTTTAACATACGCCAACATAATTTTGACTTATGTAGCACATCCAATGTTGTTTAATATGCTATTTACAAATATATATGATTTATAGTACTTTTTCCTTAAAATAAAAGGCCGCAAACACTGAATCACCCGGTATATAATAAATAAATATATACGAGTAGATACCTATATCCCACTCTGTCCTACCTCTATTATCTGATCAGCAAATAATTCCATTAACTTCCTTTACAGCTTATTTAACCATATAACTCCGTCAATCCCTTACGTAATTCTTTGAGCAATCCTGTACGTTTATGCTAAGTCTCGCTAACTAGTCTAACTTCTTATCAGTAGCGCATCATTACATTCCAATTGGCAGGCGCGAAAAATGATAATCACTGGTCACTGACCATTGAACCTCCCTTTTACATCTGCTTGAAGATTAATAGTCCCCAGGAAATAGGCTGCCAAACCTGTATCTCTGAACAGCTAAAGCTGCACACAACTAATCAATACACATCTTTACCAAGAGGAGCCAAAAGTCTGCTTGAATTTCCACGAAGCGTCTTCCTCAGGCAAACTTTTTTAAAGCCAAACTGCCAGTCGCTTCTTGCTCATTGGAGTTAAGATAATGGATAACCCTCTGATACAACTTGCGTTTGTTTTTCAACTTCTGCTTTAGGTTTCCGAGGTCAATAGACCACCAGCATGCACCACTGGTGGTTTTCATCCTTTCCCTTTCCTGTAGAAACGTGGTAATCTAGTTACTCAACTGAAGATGTTAAGCTTCATCAGTGAGTCTAATTTCTCAATCTCAGCTCTCACCATATACCCTTCTACTCGACATTCCGGACTGTCAGCGTGTGAGCTTGGTGCTTTACTTGAGTTTGTTGGCTTGGAGACCTGACTTAGATGGATCGCTTGTCTCTATCCAGGTCCGTCTCACGCTCCATGAGGCCTCATATTGGAAAGACAACTCTCATTTGCGCCTTGGTCATCAATATCGCTTTGGACAACTGTACTTCTTCACTTCACTCTATTCATTGACAATACTCAATTTCTCCCCAATCAAACACTCTTCTACGCCTTCACCTCGGGTTTGGACGTGCATGCGTACGCCACGCTTCGTCGTAAGGTGATTCACTCCCTTGACCTCTAGCCCGTTGACAACAATGGTGGAGCAGCCGTAAATCGAGGTCGTGACGCTATACCAAATTTGAGCACTTAAGATACGTTTTGAAATTCTTTCAAGAATGTCTCGCGCAATTTTAATTTTAATTCTACAATCTGTACCGATTCAAATGCGTGTCTTATATGAATAAATAATTAAATTTATGGTACAAAGGGAACGTCTGATACTACACTGACTAAGGAAGCAAAATCTGTTGGTCCGCCTGTGACGCAACTTTGTCGACAGATGTCTTAGCAGTTACATATGTCGACAAAGTTGCCTTAATGCAAATGGATTTTCGTACGTGTTACGTTAACACGAGTCGACGCTAGATGTCGCAACACTTATCGCTCGTATTAAATGTAGTTTTTTTTAAGTATATGGCAATATGCGTCTGTTAAAAGTAATTCTACGCTTATTAAATATTTCTTAAAATTGAAATCCATTCTGAAACGATTGCGTAATAAACGCATTTTTTTGTTTTTGGTTACGCAAAGAAGCATTTTTCGTTAGTACCTCTATTGAACACTTTTCACAATTGTTTGTTGTAGCCCAAACTGTATTGTCTATTGTGGGGTTTATTATTTGCAAGATCTTTGTAGCTTGAGGATTGCCATTTTCAATCTCAAGTTGTTAGTTTGAACAGAAATACATCATCTCCCCCGGAATGTATAAGGTGATTCTATATTTGCATATGAACTTCCAGAAGTTGCCGATAAGTGGCAATAACACTCAATTTAAAATTAAAGATTAATTCAAACAAACTGAATAGTATATCCTAGTAATATTTATAGAAATCATATATATTAAAATCTGTTAAGGTGGCGCCGCCTCTAGTGGGTGTCCGTCCGGTTATCGACTTTGTTTCGTTTGTGTCCGTCCGTCCGTCCGCACGATTCTCGAGTTTCGTTTCATTACTGTAACGCACAGCTTCAACTCATATGCTTATTGAATTGTCAATTTATTGTAATTCTTCCTACTGTACGCGTGCGTAGCATGCTGGCTCATCTAGTGAAATATTAAAAACTTTTAAAAAATCTATTTTTAAATTATTGAGTTGTTCTGTCGTGTGGTAACATTATTTCGTGATATTCAATCAATGACGAAACCGGAAAGCCAACGCATAAAGCCATCTATCTGTGACTGAAGGAGACACTAACACGTATAGAGAATCTACTGCTTGTATCTATGAGACGTTCTACATTCCCGGGGAGATGATGTATTTCTGGTTTTAATAAAGAAACCTACGCGTTAAAAAAAAATAAGGTACGAACTACTAGGTGCTCTAGGTTCGTTTTTTTTTAATTTTAAACAAGATAGCCTGCTTGAGAATAATTACATAATGCGGATGTTTAATTACCTAATTATTATCGTAGTAAGCCGATTGTGTGATTTTTGAACTTTACGTAAAATTTGTTTTCCGTTCATTTCCGTAAAATATAGTTTTCTATATTAATAGAATCTGGTTGCTTTTACTTTCAGAATGAGAAGTGCCCATTTCCCCCGTTTACTGTGCATCCCAAATGTGACTTCCAGATAAGATTTTTCAACCGACGGAATCTCACGTATTCTTACGACTGGCAAAACACCGAGTGTAGATTTGATATTTATTGTATAACCGAATTATGATGGCCTTACTCCTCTGTTCAGGTGTTATGGAGTTCCTTGGGTAGGTTGTAAATTCTATACTACATTCACTTTCAATACGAACCGGAGATCAACAAATGCATACTAAGTTCACGTAAACAGAGTGGCCAGAGCCGTACTTAGGTTTCGTTGGAAGTAAATATCGTGAAAACCCAAATACAAATAAGAATTTTATTCAACACAAGTATGAAGTAACAATATTGTAATTGTAAAAAAAAGTAAACAAATATTTACTCTGAAAATTCTGAACTGATTTCATTTGAATTAACATTTATTGCTATTTCGGCAACATTCGTTTCACCTGATTACGCTCCTGCAAAAGCGACCCCAAGCGCTGTTGCACGAATGTACAAAATAAGTGTTGATCATACATTAGTGTTTAGGTATTTTCTTCAGGATCGACTTGGATTGAATGAAGCGTACACATCCTTTTTTTTAGTTAGTTGCTAGATTAGGTATAATTTAGCCGGTCTCTTATCGCTCGCCCTTTTAGTGTCTTTGTGTCATCGCCAAACTTTTCTTTTTCTCCGCTTCCAAGAACCTAATATTTACTTAGCGTATCCTTTATTGCTTCTATTATCTCTATGTTTATTCAATGACTATGTGTTCTTCTTTTTTGGCAAGGTGGCTGTTACATAGGTATGAATTGAAGAGATTTTTGATGAATTTTGTTTTTCTTTTCTATTCTTGTAAAATTTATTTGTTAACAAACAATATATTTAAAAAATTACATACAGCATAGTTAAAGAGGAAAAAAGAAGTAACGAAAAGACAACATTTATTTCAATAATAACTATTATATACAAAGCCTTTTTAACATGCAAAGAAGTATCATTATACTTATGTCAACATAAAAGCTTTGTCTGTCTTAAACCTGTCACAGAATTAACCATGAATGCCACAATAAATTAAATTACAAAATGCCACTCACAAAAAGAAACAAAATTAGTCTTCGAATTAATCAATATAAGAATGAAAGGTTCAAGACACGTAACCGTGTAATAAAATTATATATTTATAAAACACAATAAAACAAAATAACGTCTTTTCCGTTGTAATTGGTAAATTAATCGAAATAGCAATTAAAATCTTAAACCCAATTAAAAATAAAATTTTGTTTAATGTTAACTTAACGTATCGATTATGATTAGAATAAATAATTGTATGTTTAGCTTGGCCACAATCTTATTAAAAACCCAAGATTTCATTTCATTTTATAACGAAGTTCATATTATACAAATTATACATAATACTTAATCACACGAGTTCAAAAATATTTACAGATTGCAAATGTCTTGATTGAAAATGTTTTTTCAGATTATTATAATATTGTATACACCTGAGAGTGTTCAACAGGCCACGAAAAATTGTATACGTTGAAGTATTAAGGATCATCATCACATTATTTAACTTAAAGTGTAATTCTAATATTGCGTTTCGTATAGGGTTTTCTTTTTATAATTTAATATTATATAACAAAAGAGTTTTTACAAAACAACTCATTTCTATACGAAAAAAAATATATAGAACCGAATGGAATGGCAACTTATTGTTAGTTTAAGGTCTTATTACTATTAGCGTTGTTATTAAACTTAAAGAGTCAAGTATAAACAATTGTTTTTCAAGTATCTTAAGATTCTTTTAAAATTTTTAAATATACATTATTCTTAAATACAATGTATCGTATACCATGCGATTCGCGCGAGCTTCGAAAAACTCTTATAGCATTATTGATATTGTCCATATTTTTTGGCAATTCGACTAGCACGATTGAGATCCTCACTGACCAAAATAAACAGTCCGTTTCTGTACTTAAAACTATATCACTGATGAAAGAAGCACTTTCTGCACAGTCCCAAAGTTAATTCTTTATCAGCATTTTCGTGAAGTGGTTAACCGCCGTTTGCGGGCGGTGGGTCCTCAGCTAAGATAAGCGGGATCGTCATTGTGGAGGATCGAATGTTTCTGAATCTGGGCTGCCGTAACCACTTGAGCCATCATCACGATGGTTATTGCTAGGCGGTCGCTGTGGGACGCCCAACGTTAAGTTCTTTTCGCTGTAACAAGGTGGTGACGTCAGTAGCGAAGGGTGACGAATACCAGTTAGATTGTCTCCTGCTGGCTGAAAGAAATCAACCAATTCGTCTAGTAATTACTGTAATTTTTAAAAACAACGGAGACGTTCAATAAAATTTAAAAAATCCGAATTTTAATGGGCGATCAATTTTTTTTAATGTACCGAAGACAAATCGTTAAAAATAATGCAGTGTAAACGATAAATGTGAATCATTAAATGTTTGCCGCAAATGGACTCGAGTAGTTTTCAAGCAAAGTGGTTGTTTGAAAGCTAAAAGCTATGGAATGAAGCTCTTTATGGTGATAGCTGCTTGTAAAGGATCATATATATTATTGCATTATTAGAAACTACAAATTATTTTGTTTTCGCTCAAATAAATCGACTGACTTTCCTCGTTTAAAACGACCCCAAAAGACATTTTCAAATCTGTTTACGCAAACACGTAAACATAAATGTAAATGTATGTAGATATTTTAGTCTGGTTTCGCCACCTCTTGCTTATTAATTTACCTTAACAACAACAAAGGAGAAACAGCTACTAAGTACTAAGAGTTATGTAAAATGCCGCTTTCTAGAACAATACATAAACATGAAATTAAAATGTACGCTCAACTTCTTAAAGGTTAATTTGAAACGTTAAACGTTTTTTTTGTTCTTGAAGCATTAATATTGTCTTTGCAAGAAATGATCTCTGAACGGTATTGCAGACAATAGCTGCATTCTTAATGTGTATACATTGTTCTAGCAAAATAATGACTCCTTTTAATGTTTTATAAAATCTATATTCCAATACGTATTGTCTATTGTTGTAAAATGTTTTTTTTTCAAACTCAAGGCAGTCGTTGTGTGCAATTTTTCGTGTTTTTTTCATAACCGATTTAATTTACTGCTTCGTTAAGCTGCTTTAAAATTGTCATGTAACATAATAATGCGAATTAGTTGCACGTGTTTATTAATGCAAATTACGTTTTTGTTGTTAACAATAATTTGTAATCTTTGTTTAGTGGAGTTTTTTAAAAATTAATTTTTTAAAGATCACATAAAGAAAATCAGTCGTTCACGTGTGAAACGTGTAGAAAAAATCTATAGTATACAACATATTTCAGTGATGGTAAGGTCGTTGCAATGTAAAATTTGTAACCATGTGTATTGTATAAGCATAAACTTATGTACTCGTATTGTATAGTATAAGGATAAACTAATTTAAAGCGAAGTGAAAGTGGGAAATCATTCATTATATTCTGAGCAGCGAACGATGAAAGGTGTAAAGTTAAGATGATGCATGAAACCATGAATGTGTTAAAATTGTCGTAAAGATTTTTAAAAAGACCAAAATAAATAAAAGTGCATTACGAAGTAATTAATAAATGAAGCATTAATGGAAAGAAAATATGAAAAGTATGGAAAGTAAGCATCAACGTTATTAACAAACAAAAGAACATCGTATGAAAAACCCAGGTCATAGAGGTCATCGTTCAAAGTCGCAGAAGGTTGCACGTTATCAGTAAATATAAATATAATAAGAGTGTAATAAAAAAGATTGTAGCAAAAATATTATATTTTAAGTTGCTTTTAACGTGGACGTTACGTTAATTAAAATTCATTAAAATATAATCAATAAATAAAAATTGTACGTTTCATTATTTTAGTTGTACTAAAATTTTGTTTTAAAGTTTCATATACGAATTTTATTTAAGAAACCAAGATTCTGAGATAAAATTATAAATAAAAAATTAATAAAGTCTCTTGTTTAATATAGAAGTCAATTGAATTTATTTTGTTAAATATCGAATTGCAATAATCGCAATATGTGTAAAAGTTCTTTTTTTAATCTCCTGCTACCATTTAATTTACACACTCATTGCATACATAATACCTTCTACAAACGTGTGCAGTAAACTTTAACATCGGTGTGGTGGGAGAAGAAGTGATAGAAAGAGTGAAGGAATGGAAGTATTTAGGATATACTATAAAATATAATAATAAAGATGAAGAACATGTAAGAGAATTAGTGAAAAACGGTAACAAAGTTGTGGGGCAGGTGTGGGTAATAGGAAGAGAGTGTTTGGGGCTAACATAGATAAAAGAAAATAGCTTTTTCAGAAATTAGTGAGAAGTGTTATGTGTACGATGCGGAGGTGGACGTTGGGGCTAGAAAAGGAAACACCGTCATATATAGTTGAGAAAGAAATAAAAATGGAGAAGATAAGAGTACAAGCTGGTAAGATAGCAATGAGGTATGAAGAAGAGAAAAGGAGGAAAATACAAATCTAAAGGAATGTTGGAAAGAAGTGAAGAAGCAGAGAATAAAATTAGGACAAGAAGAAAGAAGAATATATTACGAAAGAGTAGGATATGCCAGAGAAGAAGTAGAAAGAAGAAGAGCAAAGGTATAAGTATAGAAGATGACATAGTGAGAAGGGATAAAGATACACAAATTAAAGAAAGAAGAATAAAAATAAGGGAAGGAAGATATAACAAACGATATGAAAAGATTATGACCGAGAGAGTACCGAAATATATAACAGGAAAGAAAAGTTTAAAGACGAAAAGGATTTAGATGTGGGAATGAACAAAATGTTAACGGGTATTGGCTAGAGGATGGAGAAAGAAAGTGCAGAATGTGTGGGGAGAGATGGAAGGACATGCAGCATTGGATGGAAGAGTGTGAACAAATGAGAAGAGAAGAAAGAAAAAGAAATGTAATATTAGGAGAAAAAGAAGAAGGAGAGGAATGGATGAGGGAAGTATTAGTAAGAAGAAAATTTTTATGTGGAAGAAGGACATTTTAAGTTTTGGTGTAGGGTTGTTTTAAAGAAGGAACATTATTATTAGTTTTTAGAGAGTTTGTTAGGGATGTAGTTTAAGTTAGGAGATTAACCGAACCGTTTGTAAAATGTTATATTAGACCACTTTGAGAGGTTCTACAATTAATCGCTGAATTATGAGAGAATTCACTTACGCTTCTGGAATGTTTGGCATTAGCGGAAATTATAATTTGTGCATTTAATTTAAATTTGTATATTCAAAATTCAAAAGGTCTGAAAGTTCTGGTGTTGGTGAAAAGAATTCAGAAATGTATTTTACTGAAGGTTGGTAGTTTACTTCCTTAAAATTTTAGACCGTGCCTGTTGGAAGAGGGTAACAATAATTTCAACAAGAATAACCACTCTGCAACTCCTGAACGATAAAATACCAGTGCTAGAAAACGGAAGATCGCTGCAAGTTTCAAAGAAATTCAAATTAAATCTTGCTTCTGCTGCTAAATAAACGGGTTCATCATGGAGGTGATCCATATCGTGGTTTACTTATTCCACAGATTCTTTCACAATTTCGACATGTTCATCTTCTGTGCCATTTTTTGGGCCACATTGTGCAAGAAACAACCCTTACATGATTTAAGCAGGGAAATTTTTCTTTTAAAATTCCATAAGTGTCATATATTATTTTAGGCACTCTTATCTTCTTAACGGTGGAATTAGCCAATTTTTTAGAGGATATGCGCTGTCTCCCAAAATAACAGCTCCGGAAAAAGGATGCCATCCTTCTTCACATCTTCGAAATACTACAGAATTTTTTAAACCCCTTGAGTCGTGAACACAGCCCATTCAGCATAGCGCAACCACACACAGAAGAAAACCCTACTCTTTGAAAAAAGTGTAATACAATATCGTTTGTTCAGGGCAACAAATCATTGTTTCCAGCATTGTATCGATTATTACATCGACAATTTTGTGGATCTTTCTAGATAGAGTAACTTTATTAACCCCATAAGCAGAAGCTACAACATGAAATAGTAGATTATATCATTAAAAGTAGAAGACCTTCTAGCCTAAATGATATATACTGTTTTATTATACAATAATGAGTTGAATCTTTATACATACGAAGCTTATGTTTTGCTACATGCGTTGTTTCGTTTTGACAATGACAATTGGGAAATGAGAATGTCATGCACATGAACATTGGCGGCTCTTGTTCAACACCGTAGGGGTAGCCGTTTAGTAATATGGTTAATAATTTCGTTATTTCCCTTTTTTGAGTCATTTTTGTTAGATAATTCAATTATTAAATAGTAAGTGTACGAGGATATATTGATATCTAGTTAGCCTAGACCAGTTCCTTGCATAAACAAAATATTGCGTTACCATAGCAACGAACAATAACTTATTAGAAGTGTCAGTGTAAAGTTTGACGTCAAAAAAGTAAACCAGAGTCACGCAATAAATTAAATGAAAAAAGATGTCCACCGAAATTGTGAAAATCGAAAATTTGGAGTATTGAGCCGTCAAAAATTGGAATGCAAGCTTCAAAAGGCCAGTTTCTGTGTCAGTCCCCGAAAATATCGATGCAGTTCATGACATGATTTTATCAGACCGTCGAATTGGGCTAAAACAGATATCTGAAGCACTGAATATTTCATACGAACGCGTTCATCATATGGTTCACGTCAATTTGGACATGAGAAAAATTGCTGCAAAATGGATCCCCAAATGTTTGAATGTTGACCAAAAGCGTGCAAGGGTAGAAGCATCGCGTTCGATCTGTGCTCGATTTGAAAACGATGTAGACTTCTTAAACCGAATTGTTACTATGGATGAGACTTGGGTACATTTCTACGATCCAGAAACAAAGCAACAATCGATGGAATGGCAACACTCTGGTTCTCCAAGACCTAAGAAGTTTCGTGTCCAAAAATCTGTTGGAAAAATTCTTGCTTCAGTTTTTTGGGATTGCCATGGAGTAATCATGATTGATCATGAAATATTTTTTTGAAAGGTCTAGAGACGTTGCAGGTTCGCTGTAATAAATGTATCCAATTAAGAGGAGAATATGTTGAGTAATAAAATATTTTGACATTGAAATTTTGTTTGGTTTTATAGTAGGCTAAGAATTTTTCAATATATCCTCGTAAATACTGATAAATAAATCGTGACTTTAAATTCTATTAATGCTTTCAATGAACGTATATTTTGACTTGGTCGAGCCGACCATGGATATTTTAACTCCTAGGATTTGAAGTATTTCAACTACAACTAGAAAAACGGTTTAAACGGTTTCTATAGAGATACATAAAGTCAACATTTTCGACCGCTTGAAGATAAATGCCATTTGTTTATACAAAAATCGTAGTTTGCTATCGGATTAATAGGAGAGAACAGAATTGCAAGTAGATAAAAAAGTCGGATAAATTACGTTACCATGGTGAATCCATATGTAAGCTATGTAGAAAACATCGCGTCAGTTTGAAAATTATATCTAACAATAATGTAGGTATGTTTGCAAAGCTAAAATATTAAGTGAAATTGAAAATTTTGTTCTGGAAGGTATAGTTTCGTACTTTCTTATTTACAATCTTATTACAGTTTTCTGCGCTTTTTTATAAGATACTTAATTCTTGGAATTGTCTTTACAAATACTACTCGAGCTCAGATTTTGAGCAGGTTATTTTTACTTTTTAGTTTCGTATATACAGAGTGGTCCGAATTGATTGTAGGAAACTTATAGGGTGGAAAGTACATCAAAAATAAAGGCCGAAGTGTCATATAAACTATGATCAAAAAGTGCCCCCTAGCGGAGCTAGCGACCCCTAAAGGTGCTCCCCAAAAATCAGTTTTTTATTTTTAATTCCTAAACGAAAAAAGTTATTCAAATGAAATTTGGTAGGCATGTTCATCATTTCAAAGTGGTCATTTGGAAATTTTTTCAATGTTTGAAAAAAATCTGGACAGATACGGGAGCCGTTCAAAAAGTTTGACAAGTTTAAATTTTATTAAGCTGTAACTTTAGGATATTCTGATGCAGCTCATATCATAGCCCATACTTTTTCCTTAGAAAAGCTTCTCTTGACGTTTCTTTTTATTTTGCGTAGTTTTTGAGATATCGTCATTTTTATAAACTAAAACACGATGAAAAAAATTGCGTTAGAAACCAAACTTTATTTTTTAACTTTAAAATTACAAAGATTGAAATGAAAAAAAGACAGAATTAAATTAATTTTAAATTGAATTATCACAACGCTTGTTCATTGGCATCAATGCATTTTTCACATCTCCCCGCTAGGGGGCACTTTTAGTCCATAGTTTATATGACAGTTTGGCCTTTATTTTTGATGTACTTTCCAACCTTTAAATTTCCTGCAATCAATTCACACTACCCTGTATATGAAAGTAAGTACTCGAAAAACAAAAGAAAAAGATAACCGACCAAATCTGAGGTCTAGTGGTATTGCCTCCGAATAAACTGTCAGATTTAAATATTAATGGAGACCGCGCTAATTGATTAAAAATTTTAAGTGAATAAACCACTAGTGCATTTGTCGCTAGAAAAGTTGCAGGTAACTATTGCCGATGTCAAAGTAACAATTACACTGCGGAAAATGCGATTTTTTATACATGAATTAATTTCATTGCAAAGTGATTGACATATGACATAAACCTCACAATTTTGTTTTAATGGTGCAGTATTTTTATGCAAAGTAGTTCCCATTTGCACTTTGTAATTCATTGCATTGCAATATTTTTCTCTCGAAAAACAGTTTGCAAAGTGTGAAGTACAAAGTGCAAAATTGCAAAGTGGAATGATGCAACAGGCTCCTGATAGAAATTTTGCAAAATCTCTAAAATTCAAAAGATTTATTTGATAGAAGATTAAAATAATAATTAAAAAACTCTTCTCTTAGGACACTAACAAAATCTGAGTATATTAGTGAAAAGTAATCATAATTCATAGAAATATGTTTTAACTTTTTATTAAGTACATATTTTAATTTAATTACGAATTAACTTTTTCAATTGATTTTGTAACTTATTAAACCAACTGAATTGGAAGAAAATCGTATACAAACATAATTGATATTCCTGTCTTAATGTAATTGCACACCGAGTATGTATTCATTTCTTTTAAAGACGTATTCGGAATATAGATTTATTTTACCGATTTGGACGTTACGCTAAATGGAAAAGTGTTTACAATTAAATTATTACCTGTAAATTACTGACTTGCCTTCGTATATGCGCCAGACTGCTTGGATTGTATGCCATATTTGCAAAAACTAATCTTTCTTCGTAGTCGTACTCGCAGAGAATTTTATTGTCGCACAGGTAGAATCGGTCACCGACACAAAACCTGTTGAGAGAAACATGTTTGCTTTGTCACCATAATTAGAACTAGCTGGTCATTAACACATCCATGCTAACTACACATATTACAATAAATTACTTAACGCGAGTGATTTACAGTCAGCCTAAATGTAGAACATCCTAATGGCTTTCTATTATGTTATACTCCAGAAAAAAAGTTTTTTTTCGAAATCTATTTAGCTTTATCTTTAGAATGTTTAAGGGTAAACACAGTAAAGTTGTCAACGATGTCTATCATTAAAACGGCCTTATAATTCTCTGGCAGTAATTCAACATGAAGACATATGTACGAAAGTATATTGTGGAATTACTATTAACAATACCTGTGGTTGCACTGTTGGCATGCGAAACATTCAAGATGGTACACATTACTTTTTGCACGCATTACCATCTCGAATGCAGGGATCACTTTATTGCAAGCGGCACAATAACCCGTTGTTCCGAATAACCTGAAACAAAAAAAATACCTAAATAGAAAAACAGTTTAAATTACTCATCAGATCGTTTTGCAATGCACTTAAATATTTACTGTGGAATTAGGTACTTTTTTTCACTGTTATAACATTCAGTTTGTTAAATAGGGACAATTAAACTTTGTTTTTAATAAAATATGAGTTTTTCGTAACAAAATAATTTTAGTCTGGTCGCAAAAAATAGTAACAATTTAACACAAGTCAGATTCCTCACAGCTCTTTGATCTATCGTTATTTGTCTGCTACTGAGTTTATGTGCAATTAAAAAAAAATTATGAAAACGCAAAATTAAAAAAACTTGATAAAAAGAGAAAGAGAAATAGGAAAACGGTCAAAAGAAAAGTTACATTTCGCTTGAGTCGCCCTACTTCCTGAATTTGAGATATTCATAAGAGGGAAGAAAGAAAACTGCAAAACAGCACGATGCTTTTGAAAACGGGTCATAGGTTAATAGTTTTGGTATCAAAATGAAGCTAAAATTAGTTCGTATAGCTGTTGCTATTAGAAGTCAGCTGAATTTCACGTTGTTTTCAAAAATTTGTCAATAAAAATAAAAGTAAGTTTTGATAATGAAAGAAAAATAGTATTAGGTTACCTAAACAGTCAACATTCCTACGTTTTGACAATAAGGCTGAAAGGAAAGTCATTAATAAGCAAATAAAAAGCTTTATTCCCAAGGAACAGCTTCGAATATTTTAGAACTAAATTAAATAGGAAGGTTATAATAAATAAACATCAAAAATTACTAATTTTTATTGATGAATTTTCAAAAAATTCGAAAAAAAAACAGTTCACAATGCAAAATTTTCAAAAATACCACCCTGTATGGTTGCACTTATGTTATGGTTCAACCAATAACAATCGTCAGCATTGTAAGAAACTGTAGTAAATGTAGGTAGTAATGTACAATAACATTAAATAAACGTTCATATCGCCAAGGGGAGAACAAAACTGCTTGGTAAGAATAATGGGAGAGAGATAAGTATAAATTTACTGATAAAACTAAAGAAAGATGAAAGATACTACTAATGAAAATTTAAAAAAAACAATATACTGAGAAAAATAAATATTATTAAAAAATTATATCTACATCAAAGAATATCGAATTGAAAGAAGAAATTGAATAGGTAAAATAATAAAAAAAACATTAACCTGAAAAAAGTAGAAATTACAAGAGAAATAATATTTGAAATGTACAAGATTTGTAGTGATATGGTAGTATTGGCACAGAGTATAAGAGGATTACCTAAAATGTTGCAAGATCTAATACTTCGGAATGAAAATGAACGTATTAAAACGAAAACTATTTTCATAAGAACAAACAAAGAAAAATGATCAAAAGGAATTATTCTATAAAAAAAAAACAATTTCATGGAAAACGTTAATATGTTATTACGGAAAAAGCCAAGTTCTACAGTGTGTCCAAGATAAGAATGAACAGCATGAGAATCTTGAAAACGGTAAAAGATACAGGGTCGCTCAAATTGTAAAAAGTTGTGCAATTAAAACTATTTCTTACAAAAGTAGGTTCTAAACAATTCTATGTGATACATTGTTGAATTTGTAATAAAAAACACTACCAAATACAAGGTGTTTTTTGTATGCGGCCATATAAAAAATAAAGTTGTTGATGGTTTCTCAGAGATGAAATGTTGGATTAAAAATTTGAAAGCACAATTTTATAAAACTCTAAAAGTGTCAATGTAAAAGTGTTTTTAGATTTTTAATATTTTAAAAATAAGCGCATTAAATACGAAAAGAAAATTCCAAAAAAATGATTTTTTTGTAAAATCTCGAAAACGAAAAATGTTATTAAACTTTTTCAAATACCATGTAGATATATTCTAAATTTCTTACTTTTTTGGAATTTGAGCAACCTTGTATCTTCTACCGTTTTCAAGATCCCCATGCTTTTCATTCTTATCTTGACACAGTGTATACTAGAGTGTTCCAGATTTCCATAATTTTTCAAGTGCGGCCAAGTTAGAAACAATATCAAGATGGAGTTTTTATGGTCATAGATATTATTTTTCCTTCATGTAAAATTATTTGTATTGTTTTTAATTTTGCTACATTTCAAAAATTACAAAGGCGTGGAACACTCTGTATAGCATTTGGTTTTTCCTCATGAATTTCTCTTTATCAGCCTGCCTATTCACCGCCGGACTTAGGATTTTTTGGCCCCGGCTACATCAAAATGTGGGCCCCGGCCCCTATAATTTTTTTACCGATAGAAACTAAGTATATAATCTACGTAAACATGTATAGGTTTATTTCGAATTACAAAAAAGTACAGTAATTGTTTTCGTGTTTTTGATACTGAAAATTTATGAATAATGTCGGAAAATTCTAAAAATCTCATTAGGTTGCTTTCAAACGACGACAAAGATAGAATAAGAATATCGCAATTTCTATGTTTCACAGATGATTTGCTCTCTTTTTAATAAGTGTTGCGTCACCTAGAATCGTCTCGTGTTCATGTAACACGTCCGAAAATGTATGCGCATATCTTTTTGTTTGTCTTTTGGAATGATTAATCGAAATAGATTCAATTAAAAAAACTAAATAAAATAGCAAAAGCAACTATTATACCGTGTGTACCCACGGAAAAGTTGACATAAGCATTTACTATGTTAAATTAAAAATTAACGTGTATCTTTTTTCTGGCACAATTCGAACACAACATAACAACATTTTATGTTGGATAGATAAAATAAAACAAATTTATAAGATGACAGTAAATATCAAAGCGTATTTTACTAGGCCCTTCTGGGACACCATACATAAAACTTACATCACTATACAATAATGAGTATGCTACTGTACAGAAATACTTGGCTTTATCGACACGAGTTATCGCTTAGATAACGATTTGCATTTATAACATTCAACTGTCGTTACAGTTATCTGTTGGCATTACATAGTTTGTTACTATTTATACGTGTCCTTGATTACACGAGATGTCGTTAGACACACCTTTCACTTATGTTCATTGCTCCACGACAGTTTAAAAGACCAACCGCCTTCTTGGACAGTTGTATGTCGCACTTAAGTATACACCTCTGAAGAGCTCATAAGAGCGAAATGCGCATCAAGTGTTTTTTCGTGCGTGTATGCTACAGTACAGAAATATTTGGCTGTATCGATACGAGTGTTTATTGCATTATAAGTTATCTCTTAGATAACGATTTGCATTATAACATTCAATTGTCGTTACAGGTATCTGTTGGCATTACATAGTTTGTTACTATTTATACGTGTCCCTGATTACACGAGATGTCGTTAGACACACATTTCAATAATGAAAATGTACCATACGAGTAAATAAATAAACACGATAAATAGAATGCAAAACAATGCTCATCTCCATGGAAATGTTTGTCATAAACTACGTGAATTACTGCACCTTTTGTCAAATACATTTTTTTAAATTATTTTCAATTTGGCAGTATGCGAAAAAATTACGTGTACATCTCGTGTAAAAGTATATCATAAAAAAAAGTATACCTTTCATCTTTTGTTGTACAAATAACTAATTTAAACCTTTGGTGGTGGAGAGACTATAGTGTGTTATACGGTAAGAATGAATAATTCGCGATGCTTGTGTAATCTTTTAATTATGTTTTAAAGGTACTAACGGGAAGAAAACTTTGGATCATAACGTAACATAAAAGAAACCCTGACGTTCTATCCCCTGGTTCAATACCACGCTTTATTACTACCAAATCCAATAATGGCCAATAAAATGAAATTAGAAACTAATTTAGCACAACAGTTTAACAAGCAAAGAATCTCTTTAGAAACTCACTACACCAGAAAATGAAAGTATCAAAAATGGTATATTATAATAAAAGGGTATAAAAACCAAGTTTAATAGCAGAAACCACAGGTGAGTGCTTTAACGAAGCTAGTGTTTTAAAGCTCTTTATACCCATGTATTTCACACTATTTTTCATTATAGCTGCACTGCAATGTAGAAGCATGAAGAAAAAATTAAAAAAATTAGATTTATTTGTAATGTGATCTGTCAGGATTTCAATTTGTCTCCTGTGTCAACTGATATTGTTTAATTAAACAAAATGTCAAGCACAACATGAAACTAACTTTTGAACATTTGGAACTGAATTAGTTATTTACACTTTACACACAAAATTTGTATAATATTTTTTGGTCGACGATCATCATCAAAAAGTAAAAAGAACAAAATTATTTCTACTGATTTTAAGTAGGGCTGGCCGTTTAACCATTTTGACATACACCACCTAATATGTGTCATTTCATTTGTTTAACTGGCGTATAGATGACGCCATTAACATCATCATCAATAAAAAATTAAATGCGACCTTATTCTGTACATTATCGTGTCAAGTATGGTGTAAAGTAAATTTTTTAAAATCAATTTATCAGATTTTATACTTAGTTTATTTTTAAAACATTCCCAAATAGCAAATAAATCAGCCACAACTTTACTGCACAGTAGCTGTACTTTACCGCATAGTAGCCGTACTTTACCGTATGGTAGCTGTACTTTACCGAATAGTAGCCATACTTTACCGCATTGTGTGTAAAAATCAAGTTTCAAGACAAGTATGAACAACTGAAAAATGTGCTTTACAGTTCAAGAGACCAAAAAATTATTTTAATTCGTTCTTGAAGAGATTAAGAAGTTATTTAAATAGAACATTGTTTTGCTAGTAAAACACTTTTTCAATTTAAATAGCAATTGGTGATACCTTATCAATTCACCTAGTACATAAATATAGCGATCAAAAATATAACAGATTTCCAACAGGTAGGTGTAAAGGTGCATACATGCAGAAAAATAATAGTAATTCTTTAAATTTCGATTATTACAAAAGCACAAAAGTTCAAAAAACACATTTTTATGGAAACCAAAAATAACAAATTGCAACTTTACAAAGATGTTATTTTTAACCACTTACATCTGTATATATTTTTACTTCAAAGAAAAGTGCATTTAAAATTGCTTTGTTATGACGGCGAGTGTTCAAAAATCTTTCAAAATTTGCATTATAATAATTATCTTTGTTTTCTAGCTTGAGGCAAGAAACAAAAATATAAGAGTTTAATAAAACTAATCATAACATTGTTGTAGTTACAAGAAAGAGAATACATCGTACACAAAGAATAATAAAATAAATAAGTAATTAAATAACTTGCCGCAAGAAATTAAACCTCTAAAAAAGTTCAGATGCATCTGCAAGCCCTACTCCACCACTTAATCTGTTAGTAGGTACTTATAATACATCCACCAATATTGTATCGCCCGATAGTTATGAACGTGCAGATGCACATACAAAAAATTGCGTTGTTTATGTGAATGGGTCAAGATATCCCCGCGCCAAAACGACCTGGCACCAAAACGTCCATGTGTCAAAACGACCCGTAGCCAAAACGCCTTGACGCCAAGACGGAGGTGCCAAAACGGTGGCGCCAAAACGTCCTAGACCGATTTTTTCATTAGGAGTACAACAAAATATTTTTTATTCTGAAAGTTTGGACATTTTTCTTTTGTAATTTTTTTATTTCACCATTTGCCAAAGTTTCAACAATAATTTTTGTCTTCCTCAAGACTCAAGACTTTAAGAATATCTTGTTCTAGACATTAATCGAATTTCAATATTTTTATAACGAGGTTGTAAGCTTACCAGTAACTACAGATGAGTCACAAAAGACGCTTTTACGCCGACTACAACATGCTATTTTTTCTCCAAACGTCGTTTCTATGCAGAAGAAAGAAGTTTACTATAAATTTATTATAATAAATATTTTTCAAATATGGACACGCACATATGGTTCGATTTGACAATTATCAGTTGCTTACATAGTTTTACGTCCACATAACTTACTTTTACGTTGGTAAGTTTTATTGCTAACAACAACCGGTTGAGTACAAAAAAGAAATCGTTTGAGCCATAGCTTGAGCTCAGAAATATGCAACGCAAACAGATCCTTCTACTCCAGTAATGTATACATTTATTTCTTGAAACCCACAAATTAGTTTGTAAAACATTTTCTTGTCGATTTTAATCATATACTGTCATTTCGTCTTTTCGTTTATTTGTTGTTACTATAATAAGATATTTTAAATTTTTTTTACAAAATCTTTTTAAAGTGAGAACTGAGGCTTACATGCCCGGAAACATTGAAACAAAAAGTTTCGCCCACTATCGTAGCGGTCATCATAACGGTAAAAATCTTAAAACAAACAAATGAGAGCTCAAAATAGACAACCAAAAGTCAAGTAATCAACTTGTAAATAAAGCTAAATTTTAAACTAAAAGAAGTTTGAGTAAATAAGAAAATACCTCTGTATACATAAAAGAAGAATCCTCACCTCTTGTTAACTCTTCATCGTCATATTGCTGATCAGATTCCAATTCAGAGTACGAAAATTCTGCAATCATCTAAAGCTTCCAAAGCTAACATTTCTAAACCAAAGACAACAGCTTTAAAAGATCTTCGAAATAACCCGGATATCACTAGTTTTCCAACGGAAAAGATTACGCAACTGCCGTTCAGGAAACTGTCACTTATGTAGAAAGTTTGGAGGGTGCGTACAACGTAATCGGATTGAGCCTTGCGAATCGATTCGTCTGCTCTCGTACACCCTCTAGAAAAACAGAACAAACCCATGCTCATTCGGGAAAAATGGTCAAATAAAATACGCGACTTTTGAACACTAAAAAAACACGTGAGTAATAAAACCAAAAAAATCAACATAAGATCAACTTAGACCAAAATAAATTAAACAAACAACGAGTCTACAGTAACAAAATATTATGTTTCGGAAATGTTTATCAGAACCTTGAAAGAAAGAAGTTAAAAAGTTGCAAACCAGAAACATAGAACAAAGAAATAGTATTTGAAAACATTGTATACAGGGTGTCTCAGCGGGAACGGCCATTAGCCCTAAACGGAAGAGTATACACGGAATTGGAAAATTTGGAAAATGACTAAAAACCAATAGGGCAAAGTCAACTTAAATATTTTCATTCTTCTGATACTTCCGGTTGTACCAAAAGTCGACACCAACTTCGTTATTTTAAATGGAACACCCTATATATTATTATATTTTCGGATTCTATGTCGAATTTTAGGGTCACTTTGTATAGCATTCCATGTAGTTATAGATTTCGAGATATTATTTTTTTTAGTAAAATTTTCACAGATGCAAAAGTTCACAGAAATATCTGTAACTTTTTTCGGGAAGAGAAAAAAGTGTAGCAAACGAAGATGTGTCCATAAATTAAAAAATGCAATACTAAGTGTTTCATATTTGCTGTTACATTTTGACTTCTTCAAAGAGCGAAACTTTTTAAAGTCAAATGGAACACCTTGTATTTTTTTAGTGTGTCGGATGCAGGTTGAAATTCTCTAACAAATAATATAAACATTGTTAGAATCACGGCTACTACTTTTGGAGATATTTGCAATTTTTACTATTGGAGCGTACCAGATGTGTAATCTTATTGGCCATGATTAGTATTATTTGAGAAACATAAAACGGTGTGAATTGGACATAACCCAATAAACATTCACATCATTGTTGAGGGTTGTGATTCAAATCATGCCGGCCCGTTAACAGTTAACACAACAGATCTGCTACGCCCCAATAGTAGAACGTTATACCAGACATTTCCTCCATCCTATCAATAGAGGGATCAGCGATGAAGCACTATTTACGTACGTACCAGCAGAGCAGACATACCTTTACGCTAAATAATTGGTGTGGAAACAGAAACGGAGAATAGCAAAATTGTTGAACTGAAAATATTTAAATTTGACGATCATAGTTAAATGTATGATAAAGAAAGTGAAGTATACAGGGTGTTTCTGAAAGGTGTGTACATGGCTTTACCAGAGGTTCTCTGGCTCAAAATAGACCGTTTGACACCAATTTACCTATAACCAAAAGTGCACCATAAGGGCGCCAGAGGGCGTCAAACTTTCCAAAAAAATATTGTATATTGGGAATAACTCGAAAACGGTTCGACGGATTTTGTTCCGCTTTCGTATGCTGGTTGTCTGCTTCCGAAGACGTTTTTCTGTGTAATGTGGACAAATTTCTGATGCCAGGAAAAGTCGCTTTCATACGGGCACTGTCAAATAAATGATAATATTTTAACAACCGTCAACGATACGAAACCAAAATAATTCTGACAAATAAAACGAACAATTTGAAAACTTTCTTCTTTCTTGTTAAATTGCGCTAATGTTATTAGTTCGATCAGAAAAAATTAAAATCATATCCCTGCAAGGCGCATCCATACGCTTAGAAATTCAAGTAGACTGCTAGTAGGCTATGCGATCAAATCTATCATTTGTGACATTCATTTCCGGATCTTCCAAGATTACTCACGTTTCTATTTTGCGATTAACTACTTGAAAAATGGGCTACACATTTGCCGAACAGACTGATATGCTGTTAGTGTTGGGCTTTTGCAGTGGCAATTGTCGGGAGAGCGTGAGGGTTTACGCAGAAAGGTTCCCAAATCGGATTGACATGATCGCATAGCCTACTAGCAGTCTACTTGAATTTCTAAGCGTATGGATGCGCCTTGCATAGATATGATTTTAATTTTTTTCTGATCGAACTATTAACATTAGCGCAATTTAACAAGAGAGAAAAAAGTTTTCAAATTGTTCATTTTATTTGTCAGAATTATTTTGGTTTCGTATCGTTGACGGTTGTTAAAATATTATCATTTATTTGACAGTGCCCGTATGAAAGCGACTTTTCCTGGCATCAGAAATTTGTCCACATTACACAGAAAAACGTCTTCGGAAGCAGACAACCAGCATACGAAAGCGGAACAAAATCCGTCAAACCGTTCTCGAGTTATTCCCAATATACAATATTTTTTTGGAAAGTTTGACGCCCTCTGGCGCCCTTATGGTGCACTTTTGGTTATAGGTAAATTGGTGTCAAACGGTCTATTTTGAGCCAGAGAACCTCTGGTAAAGCCATGTACACACCTTTCAGAAACACCCTGTTTTTATTTTTTTTTTTTTTTTTTTAAAAAATTAAAAAAAAAAAAAAAAAATAATTTTTAATTTTTTTTTTTTTTTTTTTTTTTTTTTCTGGGTTGTGTTTGGAGTTTTTTTGTTTGAGAGAAAGAGAAGGAATGGTAGTTTTTTAAAAAAAATAATATGTTAAAAAAAATTTTGTGGGGGGGAGTTTAATATAAAAAGAGATTTGTGTTTCAAAATTTGGGGAGATTTTTTTTTTTTTTTTTTGGGGTGTGTGTTTTGGGTGTTTTTGAAAAAAAATTTGGTTGATTATAATTTCTGGCGACTCAAAAATTTGTGGGGACAGGGTTGGATCAGGGTTTTTTTTTTGGGTATTTTAAACTTTTACAAATCAAAATTTTTTTTCCTAATAATTTTTTAATTAAAAAAAAGTTGGGGGCTCCCCCCCCTTTTTTTGTTTTTGTGTCTTTGCCTTTTTAAATTTAAAAAATTTTTTGGGGGTTTTTTTTTAAAAAAGGGGTCCCCTAAAAAAAAATTTGGGGGGTTTTTTTTTTTTTTAAAGGTTAAATTTGTGAAAATTTTTTTTTTAGAAATCAATGTAACAGTTCATCGAGGGACATGCTGTATATTTTGTTATTATGAATAACACGTAACAGTATTTTTACCAGATGACTCATAAGACTTATTTTTGTTTTTGTTTTTATATCTGACTCCCATAGAAGGCGATAGTTACACGTTCATACCAAAAGTAGTATTGAACATAACTTTTTTAAGGTTAGATTTATGAATCAAAATTTCAAGTAAACTGAAACATTCAATTTTACAAAAAAAACGTACTCTTGGTAAAACTCGATACTGTGTACAGTTTTCGGAATATTTTGATTTGAAAATTATGAAGTAATAACCGATGCTGGTATAAAGTAATGATGAGTTACAAAATCATAAACATTTAGGGAAGGGTTTAGTTGAAAAGTCTCTTGTTACGGTTCAAACTACTATATTACAATGATCTAAATTGAAGGAAAATTATTTTATATTTAAATTTGAAGCAGATAGCATTATCAATATAATAATCAATACTGGTTTTAAAAGTTACATTTTTTTAATACAACAGGAAACGGAATGATTTCTTTAAGAATCATTATGTTTTTTCTTCTAGTGGTCATCTAAAATAATACTTAAATAAAAGGCTACAACGATCAGTAGTTTTATGTAAATACCTCACTAGAGGTCTCTGAACAAACTGAGTTGTAAAAAAATGTTGAACTGTAATACAAACCGAGAGGTGATGAATGTTGATGATATTTCTTATCGAAAATTATAGTTTGAAGTGATAATCGTGATGTGAATATATCCAAGCCTTATAGTTTTGGATACTGAACATTTGGAAAATTGGAAAGAACGAAAATGCAATAAAAATTTTTGAAAATTGTAGACGACCTTGTGGTTGACAATATAGTACACAATAATGTACAACAACAAATTTATCATTTATTATTTTTATATAGTGGCGAGCTGAAAGTTTCTTTTGAAATAGTGACCTAACAGGGATATCATTATGAGAATCTAGACAATAGAGTTTGAATAAAGGTCTGAGAGTGTTCTTGATGGCCAATATCATGTCATTTTCACGAAATAAAGAAGACTGCAAAATGTAGACTTTTTCGACCGGCGTCGTAGAATTTGTTATAAGTCTATGACTGATGTTTCTTCTGAATCTGCTACACTATTTATAGTCCTGGTAGTAACATTTGATTTCCATGTGAAGATGGTTGGCTATTCGTAGCTGACTGATCTTTCATGTTAGATAATGGTTTAGTACGTAGGAGTATCCGTATTAATAGAGTTCGGCATCCAGCGCTTAAAACTACTAAGACCAAACCATTACTTAACATGGAAAATCAGTCAGCTATGAATAACTAACCATCCACACATGAGCAGTCAAGTGTTACTACCAGGACTATAAATAGTGTAGCAGATTCAGAAGAAACATCAGCCAGAGACTTGAAACGAGTTCTACGACCATGTCACTGAAGATGTTTGGCGCAGCAGCAAACAAAACGTTTGGAAGAAGAAAAAGAAGTTCCAACAGACAACGGCTCAATCGCCCGGAAAATAATAGTATAAATAAAGAAAACTGCATTAAACAGAAATTTGCTTATAGAACCGGTAAATTTTATAGTGGTAGTATCTAGCATGAAGAATTATCTGTATGTAAAGCAATTATAAAATACGATACCCCCACTCGAAACAAAAATTTATTCAGTGAGATTCAATGGAAATAGTGGAGCAAAAAAAACTGAATCACAACTCTTTCAAGAACGTGAAATAAAATATAAATAAATTAGTTAATCACATTATCTTTATTATTAATTCGTATCCCATGGAAACAACGACAAATTTGGGATATTAGCCTTCTGCAATAGTTCGTATCAATGGTACGTTTATAAAGAAAATAACCAAAATAAATCCAGAACATACCATTATAAGTAGGATACTGCAGCTGTATTACTTCTTGTACGCCGAAAAGGTAACAGTTTAGTAACGAATAAAGTTAAAAGACAAAAATTGGTAGTGGTCTTTTATCTAGTCGTAGATTTGAGTCTGAGAAGAATCTTTTAATGCTCATCGCACACAAGTAATCTTCCTGTCATTATCTAAGATCTTCGCAAAAAAGAAGGTCTGGTGTCAGTGATCATTTTCCAGAAAAAATATACAGTGACGGGCAAAGAGTTTGCAACAAATGGGAAAAATTTTTATAATTGAGATATCCGAAAATTTCTTTTGGCAAATAAATTCAGCATATCAAATAACAAACAAAACACTTTGTCAAATGTCATGTGACCCCTGTCATTGCGGCAAATTTAAAAAATATTCCTTAAATATGTAAAAAAAGATATGAAACAGTGAACAAATCAGGAGCGCATGAAATTCTTAGATTTTCTTCATACCACTGCGACTTTAACGCTATTGAACTTGTTTGGGCAGATGCAAGCGTTACTATAATAATCACATCGGAAGGGATGGTTATAAAGATAAGAATGTATTAGCAATGTGGGAAGCGGCTTTACAACATTGTTCCGGTGTTTGGACGAATTGTGTGAGGCATACAGAAGAATTAATTTTGGAATGGTAGAACGTGAAAAAGTTTTAGATTTTAGTGTTAGTGAACTTATAATACAAAGTTACGACGATAGTACTTAGGAAAGTGATTGGGATAGCGATTAAAATTTTCAACAGGTTGTTAATACATCTTTGGTTATTCCCAACCAACAATTTCAGAATACTTATTTGATATTATTTTCAAATTCATGTTTGGTTTCACATTATTTGTGTTATTGCTATTTTGTAATGCCCTACCTTGTGAAAGGCAATTAATCCTGAGAAACAGAAGGTTTTGACCTACCGAGGATACTCTGCAACACCATAAGTTGTAGTAACCATGTTTTCTAAGGTAATGAATGTCATTAGTTGTTTATATTTGTAAATATTTATTTTGAATTTATATTGAACTCGATTGTACTTTGCAAACGTAATATCTGCATATGAAAACTAACGAAGGTGCGATAATTTTACTGCAGTTGAATGATTTTTGTTACTATTTGTAAATTAAACACAATGATAATAAATAAATAGTTTTGTTTCCATACATTTTTTCTTCACTTTTAGTAAATTACAATAAGATTTTTCATTATTCTAACCTAAAAGTGACAATTTGTATGTTGTGTAAATTAGACTATGACGTTTTGCGATAGAATGGTTATTGATGGTTATAGTTTCTGATTTGACTTTAGTTTTTAATATTAAATCATACGAATTTACTTGATGACGTAAGGCTCTTCTTTCCTGATTCAGATAGTACACTCATCAGTTTCTAATTTCAACGAAGCTATTGCGGAAATGAACGAAAATCTAAAAAAAATTGTTACAATGTCGGATGAAAATGGTTTAACTTTAACCGGAGAAAATACTAAAATTCTTTGTATCGGCAAAACATCCAATCGGAAAAAGTGTTATGATAGTATGAAGTCTAGCATCATCATAAAGGAATCAGTTAAAATACTAGGAATTATAATTGATCAAAATATTTTCTTTGCTGAACAAGTAATATCAAAATGTCGTTTGAGCTATGGCAAATTAAAACTTTTGTATGGATTTAAAAATGTTTTACCTTCTCATGTTAAATACGATTTAACATGCAGTCTAGTTCTCAGTTCAATCGAGTATGGATTAAATAACATACTAGGGTTATTTGACAAATGAACTTAAAAATAAGTTGCAAGTTCTTCAAAATAATTGACTCGGTTTTCTTTCTTCATACCTTAACATAGGCATATTACAGCATATTACAGCACATTACAATGAACTTAAAATACTTAGAATACGTGAAAGGTATATTTTATTATTCCTGACAATTTTATACAAAATTCTAATGTATAAAACACCCGTTTATTTATATTGTTCCATCGACTTGATCAAACACGACCATGAACAAAGGAAACAAGTCGCTCGTATCCCAAAGCACCATTTTCAAGAATTTAAAGATTTTTTTCAATACTTAGCCGCTTCTTTAATTAATAAATATTATAACATTTTTTACATAAGTTCATTTTATAATTTTATGATTATATAATAAATCTCAGGTAAATAGAATGCAATGAAAACCAACTTTGTTGATTGCCTCCTATTGACCGCAAACAAATGTATTTTGTTAAGGTCAATAAACATTATTATTATTATTATTATTATTATAGTTGGCAATTAAATAATCAAAATTAACGATACATGACAAAGAACACAATTACAACTAGGGATAATAATTAGAACGGAAGGATGAAATAACTGACAGATGATAACATTAGCATAAATTAATTCACTATCAAATAAAGCGGCAAATTTGCATTATTTAAATTTTCCAACACTCACCTGATGAGACAATAATTTATAGAAACCTTGTATATGCGTTTTCAGTCAAAGTAGTACAAAAATGCATTTTGATCACAGCCACCTTATTTATATTTTTTTGACCCGCGTATGTTAAACCGATCATGAGGTTCTATTTAAAATACGTTGGTTTTCATCATTTGAACTTATGAACATTTAAAAAACTAATTGTATCTATTATACGATGCGTATTTTACATTTTTTCAAACTGCTGAAGCATTTCTCTATCTAATATAAATGGAAAACTCGTAATCATAGCCAAAAGGAAAAATCATTAAAGTTGGTAGCGCAACTGTCAAAAATTTCGAAAAATCATAATCTGTTCATCTTCGATCCATGCAATTTCAAACTAATTTTAAAAATCTTCATTGTCAGATCTTGACAATAAAGTTTAGCGGGACGCAACTCATCTAACTCAGAGGTTTTTACCTTGCAAAAGACGAGATAGAAGATAGAAGAAAGAAGTTTTATGCCACAAGGCGTAAACTAAACTCCTTGCTTTGTATGAACATTGTTGACCCAAAGCGCTAGTCTACTGAAATAAGAACTTATTGATGTCAAACACACAATATACAATATGTTCTACATTTGTAAATAAATCATAACTTAGAACACCCGAAACAGGACAGGAAAATAAGCAAATTATCTGAATAATGCGCCAATAAAATCTTACACCTCTATTCAACAAAATTTTAGCCGTGGGCGAAGGTTCAGAGACTCATGTTCACAACAAGGGATTGTTTTTAGAGTAGGGCTTGTACAGTTAGACCACGCTTGGTAAAAACTTTCTATCGCCTACATTGTAATTTGAAAGATCTTACTTTTAGAGGCAGTTTTTTAATCTCTGGTTAAGATTAACTTTCAGTTAATTTCCAAGGAGACAATTGTGATAACAATTATCACCATAACAGCAAACCTATAATTTAAGTTAACCATTGGTTGAAAAACTCGAAAACTACCAGAAGCACCCCTTTTCTTGGCCTCGACCGGCAAAATGTTACTAAATATCAAATTATACTCATGATACTGAAATCAGTACAATCCTGATGCTGGAATACGTAAATAATACATTACAGTACTCTTTTACACCTTATTTTGAAGGATTTTATAGGTCTTTTTTTTTTTTTTTTAAACGCAAACATTGAAAAAAAAAAAAACACGTATTTTAATATTATGCCAAAATTACACCGTGGTGACAGCTACCAAATGGCATTACCAACCCAAAATGTTTTGGCATATAGTAATATATAAAATTTTAAGTTTCCACAAATTTGACCATCTGTCGCCTTAAAAATTCGTGTGTATCAATGTAATGAGGTTAGATGACAAGATATTGAAAAATGCTTAAGAGAAAAGTTGTTTTTTTAGGACGGACTTTGTTGCAATGGCCTACAGAAAACAAAAGGTTGAAATTACAAATTTAGAATTATTTTAAAATAGTCCTAAAATGATCAATTCTTTCATTCTAAATCCAATTTAAACTTTGCCGGTCACTGTAAAATTAATTAAAAAGCATAAAGTGTCTTGTAACAGTGAGAAAAATGTGTCGAAGGTCTAACGTAACATTTATAGGTACTGCTTTAAAATACTTCACTAATAAAGTAGTTAATTATACCCACTGTATGAGTTGTCCATTAACGATAAGATTGTATTTCCCTACCAAATTATTTAAAAGTTTTCAACATAATCTGAGAGTTAGAATTTGAACTCAAAAGAAAGATATGGAAATATTTACATTTTGAAGATTTGATTTGTTTTGTTTATGCAGTGACCAGCAAAGAGTTTGTAACACAAAGAATTAGCTATTTTAGTACAAGTGAGCAAAGTATGTTTTTTCCTCACACGACATTGCTTACGTGTGCTAAACATAATTTTTCCACAATCGTAAAAATAATTTTTCTAAAAACCTAATTTTCTTTTGATTAATTAAAGATTTAATAGTATAGTATAAATGATCAATAGAGTTCAGCATAAAGAAAACCACAAAAATTTTCTGTTGCTTCATGTGGAGTGATATATATTTATTGTACAATTAGTAATTCCGCCAACATAGAAAAAACATAAAAAAATGAAACAAAAGAACTTTGATTAAACTAACTGTGTTCTTGACAAATTTGTATACAGGGTGTAACAAAATAAGTGTAAAACATTTCAGGGGGTGACTCCTCATCGAAAAATAGGTAGAGTCTTTCATATAAAGAAACTTTATTGGAGCATCCCTTGTTAAGATACAGCCCCTTAAAGTGAGTACATAAAATTTGTTTTTCAATTTTTTTCACAAACACTAAAAAAGTTAGAAAATTGAAATTAAGGTGACATTTTCTACTATCAAAAGACACTTAGCCAGTAATTTATTTGGTTTACCCCATAGCTGTAAGGGGTGGAAAACGCAGCCCCTAAAATTTATTTCCAATGTAACTTTTTGTATTATTCTTTGTTTACCATTTAAAAATTTATATCCAATAGCTTGTTTCATTCTATTGTTTTCGCTGTGTAATTTGTCTCAAAAAGTAGGCCTAATGCTAAGTGAACAGTTTTGCTCTAACAGTAACAGTTACCGAAATACCCTGTAATCCCATCCAAATAGGTCCACCCCGTATTCGGAGTATGCAACCAATTATACGCTTTTGAATTTTGCTCGGTTGTGAATAAATTAATTTATTATGCTAACTTGTGATTAAAAATGCCACTTTGTCCACTGTTTTAAGTTGAACTTTAATCAATTTTGCTAACGATTGTGGAAAAAATAATTTATTAACCAAGTGAAGAAAGTATTTTTTTATTTTTCAAATTCTTGAATTTTTTTGAAAGTAATATGCAGAAAATCGAATCTGAACAACTTTTCTCTTTAAATATTTTATCATATTTATATATCACTTTATAGATGTTTAGGATGAAGGAAAAGATGTAGTGTGAGCAAGTTCCAAATTGTCTCCTACTCTGTTTCAAATTGCAACCCCTATCGTGTGATACGTTACTTTAAAGTCTTTGTACATTGTGTAGTAAAAAATATTTAGAATTAAACACTCTTATTTTTTGGAAATTTATATCGTTTTATTTCCTATTATACCAGTTCAATCATTTATCTTTTTGAGGATTTTGAGGGCAAGACGTCAAAATCTGAGTAACTAACTGAGATTGTGATTGACAACAATTTCAAACATTTGAGACTTTACTACTAATTCACGCCAATAAGAAATCTGGGGGTGTTTGTTTAAATTTTACTATATTGGGTTCTAATCTTGATAGTTAATTTAGTGCTTTTACATACAGGGCGGCGCAAACTTCTGACATCGGAGAATAACTTAGTTAATAAAAAAGATATAACTTTCAAAATTTGTCACATTTAGTACAGTTACTAAGTGCACATTTTAAAAATACTTTTGATTATACAGGGTGTTCCAAAGAGTCGTGGCCGCATAAACTTACATTTTTTTTAAATGGAATACACAATATTTTCTTTAAGATTCGAAAAGATCTTATCAGAGCTTTAAAAAATATAGAATATCAATATCTTGTACAGGGTATTTTAGAAGATATAGCTGATTATCAGAGCAAATGACATATACCTTAACGCTCTGTTATAAAGTTACTAAAAATAATTAATTAATTTTATTATCGGAAACTTTATTAATACAGGACGAAGCAAAATGAAATCTCAAGATTCTTAAATAGATCACCCTATATGTCTTTTTAGAGATTGTTAGTACAATTAGTTAGCTTTTAAACGATATACTATATGTAGGGTATAAGTTAAAAAAATGGGTAAATATTTTATAAAACCAAAAAATATTGTATTTTACGTGCAATTTTTACATAAAATTTCTTGTAAATTTTAGGTTAACGTTACAGGAGGCAATATACTTTTAATTCTCATTATGTAATAGTACTCTGAAGACCATTGTTATATACAGGGTGGCGTAAACTTTAGGCATTGGAAGATAACATAGTTGGGAAAAAAATATAACTTTCAAAATTTGTCACATTGAATACAGTTTTTGAGTACAAATTTTAAAAATATTTTTGATTATACAGTGTGTTTCAGAAATTATCAGTAAAAATGATACCTACTTTAACGATCTGTTACAAAATAACTTGAAATAACTTTTTAACATATATTTTTATAAACATGTTATTTTAATTTTATTATCTGTGTTTAATGTTAATTACTTTTATGTTATTTTTTTTCCATTTACTTCATAACAGAATGTTAAAGTAGGTGTTATTTTGATTAATAATTAGCTACATCTTCTAAAATAACCTGTACAATATATTGACATTCTATACTTTTTTAAAACTCTTGATGAGATATTTTCAAACCTTAAAGAAAATATTATGTATTGTAATTAAAAAATTTAACTGCCACACATTTTTGGGACACCTGTATAATCAAAAATATTTTTAAAATGTACATTCAAAAACTGTACTAAATGTGACCAATTTTGAAAGTGATATCTCTTTTCCCAACGATGTAATCCTCCAATGTTAGAAGTTTGCGCCACTCTGTATATTACGTTAAACGGCACATAAAAAATTAGGTGGTGCTATTTGAAAAAATCAAGTTATCCATGAATTTACGGAGTTCAATTTAAATAAGAGATTACTCAAAATCAAGTGAGGTTAGAAAAGTGAACAACCAGCTGTAGGTAGTTATAGTCTGTATACTATTGGCGCGGAGTAATAAACCTGTCAAAATTATCGAATCTCCCGTATTGCAGTGGCGTAGGTACCTGATACGTTTGGAAAATCATATTTTTAGTAGGTAAATATATTATAATAGTAAAATCTACCTTGATATGAATTATTATGTGGTTATATGTTATTTATTTTATTTGTATAGTAGATCACATTACAAATTTTACTTCTTACGTATTATATACCATTATTTTGTATCTTGGTATAATACCCACATCTACGGCTATGATTCTCGTTTCGTCAGTACTTGGGCTGATGGTAACGTGTTTACATAGATTAACCTATTGTTCTCAGACCCTAGATAGGTCGATATGCTGCAAGAGCGGCACAATGATCGTATTTTGGTTAGAATTTATTACTTAACCGTAGAAGTACCGCTTTCACAAGAAAATAAAAAATTATTTCAAGCAATTATGATTTATTACTCCGCGCCAATAGTATACAGACTATAGCACATGTAATGCATATTAAAACTGCGAAATCGCAGTTGGATAAATTCCAGGATAACTGCGTTATTTAATTTTTTCGAATTTTTCCGGAAAAAGTGAAATAATGCAAAAACCTTCCATTTTTGACACTATGTATAATGCATAAAGTCACATTAGAATTTCCCAAGAAATCCAAATTTGTTATAAGAAATGGGTAGTTCCATTTAAAAGAACATAACTTTGGTATGTCGCACATTTATGGAACACCCTGTATGAACGAAAATAATTTTAAAACGTGCAGCTCATTGAATTGCACATCTTTTATTACAAAAGTTTATTTCAAACCCTAATATTTTCCGCACTAATGGGCCACCCTGCATTAGGTGATACATTTAAAAATTTTGATATATTGCTAGGTTTGTATTTTGTTTCGCCCTGTATTAATAAAGTGTCCGATAATAAAATAATTAATACTAAACATGTTAATGATATGGATGTAACATATTAATAGAAATACATGTTAAATAACTTTAAGTTACTTTATAACAGAGCGTTAAAGTAGGTGTCATTTTTACTGATAATTAGCTATCTTCTAAAATACCTTGTACAATATATTGGCATGCTAAATTTTTTTAAAGCTCTTGGTGAGACCTTTTCGCACCTTAAAGAAAATGTTCTATTTAAAAAATGTAAGTTTATGCTGCCACGAGTCTTTAGAACACCCTGTATAATCAAAAATATTTGTACAATGTGCACTCACTAACTGTACTAAATGTGACAAATTTTGGAAGTTTATTATTATTATTATTATTATCGTTATTATTATCATATGTTTGCTTGCTATTGTACAACATCTTGCGAATTTACGGCAGGTGATTCGAGATTGTTATTTTAGCCAACACATGGTTGGCTATAATAATTAAAGAATCGACTTATGTAAGTGTAATTTTCGTACGTGTAGATGTCGCAACACTATTATTAGTATTAATAGTGTTTTAAATTTCAAGAAACTTCATCAAAAAATATCCATTAATAATAATAGTAATAATAATCATACGAAGAAATATGTAAGAAAAAAATTGTGAAAATATAAAAATATGTTTTCATTTCATTTCAACAATGACTGTTTAATTACTTACACCAAAAGAAAACTAATAAGAAAGATGAATATTCATTAAACCTACATAAACGTTTAATTTATTATTATTTAAATTCATCGTGTTCCGAACGAGACGCGAATATAATCTTATTTTCAGTCAATTTTGTGTAATGTAATTTTTATAGCACGCTATACCTATAAATTTTAGTGCCATCTACACGAGAAGATTGGTGCCTTACGACAATAGCCTTATAAATATACAATCGAACGTCGCTTTATAATCATCAAACATGTAAAAGCTCACCTAAGGTAGTCTCTTTTGCAAAGAATAAGGTTAGCCTTTGTATATAACGTCGAACCAACTTCGCCAAGTCTACAATCACAACAACCACATTTAAGACAGTCCTCGTGCCAAAACAGATCGAGCGCTTTAAGAAGGAAACGTTCTGTAATGCGTTTTCCACAGCCTGCACATTCTCGGGGACCGGAACTGTTGTTGTTGGCGGCGGTGGACACCGCCACCGGTGTCGGACCTGCCACTGCCACCGCCGTTCTGTTACTTGCTTGGTCTCCTCCAGATTCTGCAACAAAATAACGATTTTATAAAAAAGAATTTTATCTCCACCAATTTCCTTTTAAAAACTGTTTTTCATTTCAAACTTAATTTAAAGTTGTAGGGAATATGGTTCAAGTTAAATTGGAAATAATCGTAATTAAAACCACCAAATAGTTAATAGACAACCTTACGTACAAGTGTATTTTATTTCTTATGTTCGTTTCGGGCGTCTAAACTTATAAGTAAATAATAGTAAATAAATAAATATTTCCAATATACCTTAGATGATTCTTTAATTGTATATCGTCACATACATTAAGCAAAGTCTGACTACCACCAAAGATCTAGTTAATTTAGTTCAGTAAAGAAATATAAAAATATTTACAAAGCTGTAAATTCCATAAAATTTTACAAAAAAATAAATAAAATAAGATTAAATCGAAATCCTTAATAAAAAATTAGGTACTCCATTTAAAATAAACAAGTTGACATCTACTTTCGGTATATCCACACATGCCGTTACAGTTAAATGTTGGATTTTTCTTGGTTTATACTATTCATACGTGTCAATGTTTACACGAGATGTCGCAAGACACACATTTTAGTTATTTATTATGTTAAAATCGATACATGGTGACAAAAACAAATAATTAGAAAAACATTAATTTATTCAAACATTTTTTTCTTAAAGTGGAGAAGTTATCATCACACAGCGGTGACGTAAAAATCACGTGTGGTGGTGCGAACATTTCAGTTATTTCTTATGTGGCTTTCAGGTTGTGATCGTGGAATTGGATTTTAGAGAATTAAAAAAAAGCAAATATCAATAACAAACAATTCCATTTATAAAAAAAAGTGAACTTTACTTTATCACCATTTTGCTATATAGTACCTACAAAAATACTACATTTCTGAAAACGCTACCTTTTCCATGCAGAGTGCACTGAAAAACCTCATTTGGATTTTGACATTGACAATATAAATATAAAATGGGGTCTGAAAAGATTACGTTTTTGAAAACTTTTTCGAACGACCATCTAAGCAGTTAATTACGCTCGAGTGTAACTAAATATGTTGTCCGTTATTTAAGTATTTTGAATTAGTAAATTTTTTAATTACATTTTTCAAACAAACTTACCTTGAAATCGGTATTAAGCTATAACGCAAAAGGTCACATGAAGGATTACGATAATTATGATTTGAATAAACTTACACTCCCCGACGTATAGAAAAAAAGCATCAAACAATATTGATGTATTCTTGGTTGCCTTAAATTGGGTCTTTTAATATGTCAAAATGATCCATTTTTGCAATTAGTTAGAATCCTTGTTAGATTGTTTTGATATCGTTGAAAATGGTAACAATAGTACCTAATCCCATTGATTATAAACTTCTAATGTTGACCCTCGATTAAAGTTTAAATTAAAAGATTTTAATTTCTTCAAAATAAAATAATAAGTATAACACCACCGCCATGGTTGGGTTTTAAGTCGACAATTATTCAATAGTGAACTTACAACGAGTTATCTCATTGCTGAAGAGTCCCGGTGTTTCTTTGCTATTGTACAATCTTTGCGAAATTACAGCAGGTGATTCAAGATTGTTTTTATGCCAGCGCTTAGTTGGTCAGAAATAATAGAAGAATCGACTATGTAACTGCTTACATAATTATCTGTCAACAAAGTTACCGATGAATATAACACTTAGCTAAATATGATTTTTTGTAACTCCTGTGATATTGGGGTCCTCATTTCGGCACTGAGTACATTAATAATCATTATGGTATTGTTTGCAAAAAGTACTGGAAAACTATTCCAGTACACATACAGTTAAAGTCAACCTAGTGAAAAAACGAATTATTTACATTTTATGTGTATACGAGGATATATTGAAAAATTCTTAGCCTACTATAGAACCAAACAAAATTTCAATGTCAAAATATTTTATTACTCAACATATTCTCCTCTTAATTGTATACATTTATTACAGCGAACCTGCAACGTCTCTAGACCTTTAAAAAAAAATGTTTCTTCTTGCTCTGCAAACCAGACCTCCACAGCTTCTATTACCTCCTTGTTGGAAGAAAATGTACGACCTTTTAAACTTTTTTTCAGTTGAGGAAAGAGGTGATAGTCGGACGGAGCCAAATCGGGTAAAAGGGGTGTTCTAGTAATTCAAACCCTAAATCACGAATTTTTGCATGGCAACATGAGATTTGTGTGCAGGGCGTTGTCCTGCAAAAACAAAACACCTTTGGATAGCTTTCCGCGTCTTTTCTCTTTAATATTTTTCCATAGAGTGGTCAGTAATGTCGAATAGTAATCTCCAGTTATTGTTCTACCCTTATCCAAAAAATCAATCATGATTACTCCATGGCAATCCCAAAAAACTGAAGCAAGAACTTTTCCAGCAGATTTTTGGACACGAAACTTCTTAGGTCTTGGAGAACCAGAGTGTCGCCATTCCATCGATTGTTGCTTTGTTTCTGGATCGTAGAAATGTACCCAAGTCTCATCCATAGTAACAATTCGGTTTAAGAAGTCTACATCGTTTTCAAATCGAGCACAGATCGAACGCGATGCTTCTACCCTTGCACGCTTTTGGTCAACATTCAAACATTTGGGGATCCATTTTGCAGCAATTTTTCTCATGTCCAAATTGACGTGAACCATATGATGAACGCGTTCATATGAAATATTCAGTGCTTCAGATATCCGTTTTAGCCCAATTCGACGGTCTGATAAAATCATGTCATGAACTGCATCGATATTTTCGGGGACTGACACAGAAACTGGCCTTCCCGATCGGTCATCATCTTCAATGGAAAATTTACCTCTTTTGAAGCTTGCATTCCAATTTTGACGGTCGCATACGAAGGACATTGATCACCAAGGGTATTAAGCATATCTTCGTAAATCTGCTTACCTCTTAACCCTTTTAAATACAGGTACTTGATGATGGTTCGATACTCCAATTTTTCGATTTTCACAATTTCGGTGGACATCTTTTTCATTTAATTTATTGCGTGACTCTGGTTTACTTTTTGACGTCAAACTTTACACTGACACTTCTAATAAGTTATTGTTCGTTGCTATAGTAACGTAATATTTTGTTTATGTAAGGAACTGGTCTAGGCTAACTAGATATCAATACATCCTCGTACACTATATGACTTCTTGAGTGTACTTTTGCTCTAAATTCACCCAAAAAACCAATCAATTCCATCTCTATCCGATTCGATACATGAGGTTTATGGCTTCTTCGAAATGTTGTAAATGTAGTATTGGAGCGATGCGGTTTCTTTATTATGAAAACTGTACTAATGATAATGTAATTTGTGTGCCAAAGAGCGTGCACATATTTCAAAGCGTAATACAGAAACAATATGATTTACTTTAGTAGAAAATGCAAAAATTCAGCCAAAGCAATAACTACTAATGTGTAAGATCATGAAATCGTTTCTGAATTAAAACGAAAACATTTAACCCAATTTAAATGGTAACTTGTTTAAAATGGGACCAAAATTATTATTATGCAATTTGGATGGCATTAGTGTTTACATTTAGAAGAGAATAGTAAGTACACTCAGTCAATGCAGAAGTAGCTTGAACTGGCTCGCTTCCAAGCTGTCACATGAAGTAAATGTAGTCAAAGAAGTTGAAATCTAAATTGATGTAATGAGATGGAAATTGGATCACAAGGAACAATAAATTACAATATAAAGCCTACTTTAATTAAAGCGATAATTAAAAAAGATACAATCTCCAAAGAGTAACGTAACGCTTGCCAAGATTGCTCTCATACACGTAATTCTCTGCACTGTTTAATTATAAGCGAATAAGCTGATATTAAGGACGATATTAGCAAGAATTGGTATCAGGCTGCGACTAATTGTTGCATTAAACTGCAGCGTAGCTTTGTTTTAAGTACCGCGCCACTGTTAATGCTGATTTACGAAGTGCAATACTTGGACGAATTATGGGATTTCAAATTTATGACTTTACAGCCATCACGGAAATTCCAAATCGACACAAACTGCCACATTTCCTTATATATTACGGCACAATAAGATCTAATAGCTATAACTCGGTTGGTATTTGATTTTAGACGGTCAAATATCCAATATCAGTTCTAGTAAGGGTGGTCACTCGAAAGCACCCCACCTGCCGAGCCAATATTGCTGCATCTGACACTGGCATGTGCTCGTTCAAGATATTATTTCATTATACGCGTCGGAGATATTATGCATACCTTATTGCTTGTTCGTGTGTAAAACTGCAATTTCAGTTTATTCACTGTGTCAACACAGCAAGACTCTGTGTGACACCTCATGAACTGTCGTATATGACTTACGCCAACGACTAATATTAACATAGGTACTTCGGGTGAAAGACCTTCTCTTTTCCGGCTTATATTATTCCAGCAACTTTCAAATTGTTTAGTTTGTTGTAAATGCAAATTTTATACATACATTGCAACCCTCATCGCATTAACAACGTCGACAATGATATACGTCTATTGCGTTATCCTTAACGTTTTCTAGTGTTGTTTATGTACTCGCACGCTGTTAAGTTTTCAATTAATTCTGATACTAAACCCATTTCTTTTTGAAATGCCAAATTTAAGAACCACGAATATCACACACCGACTCATACCAAGTTTAATTGAAATTTGACCAAGTACTTCATGAGATACTAACCCCTAATTGCCTAATTGGACAGAAAAAGTAGAATTATTAGGTATTAAAATTTTGATTTTTATTCATTTAAAATTGTGCAATTATGCAAATTTATATTTTGAATATTTAATATGTAATAACTTTATATCAAAATTTTTCAAAATATCCTAATCGGCTTCAAAATTTGTATAATTTGTTGTGCATTGGGATTGGAAATTTTCTGCTAGTTTTGATATAGTAATCATGTCACATGTGTATGGTATATACAAGAAGATCCCAACACGCTCCCTTGAGGCACGTCACCTTTAATTAGCTTCAACATAGAGTATTAGAGGACTTCTCATAATGCCTTGGGTCCCACTTTATCGAATACCTGAGCCACATCTGGAAATAGTGCAGCGCATATTTGTTTTTCTTCATAAGTTTTTTCTATGACATCTGGTAATTGCATGTAGAATGTCTTTCTGGGATGTCCCTTTATAAGTTTTTTTTTATAAATTTTTAGTAATAGAGTTTAGAAATCACTGCCAAGCAAGATATTAAATTAAATGGAAGTCAGAAATAATGATAATTTGTAGTAGCTACAACAAATGCATGAAAAAAAATGCATAACAAATATGTCAGAAAACTGTTTTCAAAACTTAAAAAAGTATAGAAAAAAAGCCATATATACCAAGATTTATAAAATTATTCTTAGATGGATACCACCGGTTTCTGATAATTATTTTAGGTTTAACTGAAACAAACAGATTGTACAAATCATATCTAGAAAATCCAAATAAAGAAAATGGGAATGCTGTACTGTCATCTCTGAATAATGAAAGAAAAAAGAAATGGAATTCATTAATGGAAAATATGGGTTTTTTCCAAAATTTTCTTAGCTGATATTAGAGATTTTAAGAACTGGTGGAGGTTCCATGAAAACAATGTTTGCTGTGTCAAACTATAGGCAGTTCTTTTATGAAAGTTCAAATCCGGGATATGTTAAAACGTGGGAGTATATAGATGATTTACACTACCATATTTTTAAATTGCTTAGGGAACATAAGAACAACCCACCTTTAGCCAATAGTAAAGCTTATAAAGAACCTGTTGCAATTAATGAAAAATACGATCGTGGACATCGAGAAGGTAATGACTTGATGATTGATATAACACTTTTGGTATTGGACTTTTCTCTGTTTTGAATAAATAAATGTTAAATAAAACAAAAAATGTTCACCTGTTTCTTGTTATTACAGGATTGAGTTCCAAAACAGTACAAGCTTATTCCCCTTTTTTATTTGTCATTGGTACCTGAAAAACTACCCTTAAAAATACATTGTAAACTATGAGATCTAAAACTTTTCTGTGCATGCCGACAGTATGTCAAGTAGTTTCAAAGTTAAAAGGTTTTTATTGATTTTTTCAAAACGCTTATTTTGGACATGTACTGTTTTCAAACTCACCGATTCAATTGTTTTTGTTATTATTCTTTATCAAACATTTCGTTTATATTTAAATAACAATCGCGGGCATTTCTTTCTTTCTGGTAACCGTTTCTGGCATCTGAGTTAGTTAAATTTCAGAAATGTATCATGTCTTTTAATTATTTACGAAGAAACGTTTTCTATTAACCGTTTTATGCACGGGCTAAAATGCACACCCGTCATTCTTCACTGCTCAAAACCGTCTCCTCCCTACTTTTACTTTGCTTCATTACGCGCGGACCAAAAATCGATATAATCTTTCAATATACAATAAACCCTTATATCTTAATACCAAACATTATATATACCGTGTGTCCCAGGGAAAACGTAACATAGGATTTTTATTAACGCAAAATATAGAACGGATCTACTTGTGCTATGATATTTTTCACCGTCGCCATACGTCGTGCGTTGTAAGTGTCAGTTGAAGTATGAAAGAGAGAGCGGTTTGTGTGTGTGACGATTGTTATGTCTACCACAACTGTAATATTCCTTTTGACATTTCTCAACCTAAAAATTTATTATTTTGTTTTTTTGAAAATTCTAATTGTTTAGTCGCTTTGAAGTGATCGCTTTCTCAAGTAAGTACAACTAATTCTTTTACATAATTAGCATAATTATTTTCGTAAATTAATTTTAGGTTATAAACAAAAAAGTACATTATAAAGAATATTAAGCTGATTTAAGATGCAGTTATATCAATATGATTAAAAGTGCCTATGAAAGTATAATTATGTAAACGGATTCAGATTTCATTTTTATACAGCATGTTAAGAACTTCACGATATAAGACCGATACTTGTGTAAAAGACGATGAAGGAAGAACCAGGAGACGACAGTTTCATAGGCAAGGAATATTATTATTTTAGTACCTACCTAAAAAGTGATTTAACTTGGAATATTATTTGCATGAGTCGTACAAGCTAAATGTAGGTAAACAAAAATGTTGTGATTATTTAAGAATGCCAAATAGTTAACAGCTTTAAATGTTTGAACCTCGGTTTGAACTCACAAAAAGAATAAGGTTTGTATTTTAAATTATTTTCTTTGTTTCATATTCTAAATTTCAGATCATAAATTTAAATATCTGCAAATGCACACATGAGATCTATGCACACAATCCCCAAACCTTTGTAAAATGAATTTAAATTATGTTTATTAATAAAATTGATTTTCTTTGAAAGTCGTGTAAAATTCTTTTTGTGATTTTTGGTGGTCCTGAAAAGGACCGTTTTGGTTTTTGGGTAGGTATGCAGAAGTGAAAGCTACATTTTATTTAAGCCAGCAACTGCTTATATTAAATGCTCGAACTGCTGTCCATTTACTGCTAAACAATGCCCTAATCGATTATAAAAATTGCGTTGCACATTAGAGATTACGTTTGCCGAAACATTAAAGCAAACTTCTACAATTCTGTCCTTTAATGACTCGACAGTGATGTGTGGTCGATCTGAATACACTTTAGAGGCAATGTATGACCATAAGAAAAAGTCATTAGAGACAAATCTGGTGATCTCGGTGGCCAAGCAATTTCACCACCTTCAATCCAAGTTCTGAGCAACGCATCATTTAAGAGGCCTTTTACCAGATTAGCACTATGAGCTGGACACCCATCGTGCTGATACCAACAGTATCCTCTTCAGCAACTTCGTGCAATGTTGGTAGCACATGCTCATTTAATAGGTCACGGTACTTAACAGCAGTAAATGTACACTCAATAAAAAAAGGACCTATTACGGTATTGGAAAATATCCCAGCCCAAACATTTACTGATTGGGGATATTGGGTGTGAGCTGGTATAAACAGATGAGGGTTTTCTGTGCTTCAAAAAAGGTAATTTTGAATGTTTGGTGTTCCACTTAATGTAAAAGTGCATTCATCAGTAAAACACAGATTTTTAATAAAGTTATCGTCATTATTAGATTTTTCCATTAAAATTTCACAAAATCCTTGTCTTTTTTCAGCATCTGTTTTGAAAAGCTCTTGATGTTGAGAATAATGGTAGGACTTGTACTTGTGTTTCTTTAGTATTCTATGTACACGACTTTTACTTAGACCGCAGTCAACACTTAGTTGTCGAACACTTATGATCGGATTATGCTGAATTGCTGCTAGTACATCAATCTCGTCGTTGTTTTTGTTAGGTCTGTCAAGCTGCACCAGCTTTGGCCACTTGTGAACACTGCTAGTATTTTCAAAGATTTGAAATATTCGCATGACTGTACTAGCACTTGGAATCGGTCGATCTTGAAAAAGTGCAGCAAATAATGTTGAATAGTTTCTATAGCTTTCACCACTGCATACCCATTTAACCATTTGAACTTTTTCAGCAGTTGTATACACAGTTATTATTGCAAAAAGTTATAAAAGTAGCGCTAATAATTCAAATTTAAGTTGGTTGCTGCAACTTCAGAGCAATCAAAATGACACATACCGACGTCGCATTGGTTGAAATTTTCAAAGCACTAGTAGATCCATTCTATATTTTGCCTTAATAAAAGTCCTATGTTGAGTTCTCCGTGGGACACACGGTACAGCTTTACATCTATAGATTCAAAATATGACCTTATGGAATCATATGTGCATTATCGACGTACAGAGAAGGACAGGAAGCGCCTAAAATGAAGAATGCATAGTGATACATAGCGGAAAAGCTCAGTGTGAATTCAAAAGAAACATCAACACAGTAGACAATATAAAATATGTAAATGACAGAATAATAATAAAGACCATACCGTCCACATATCAGAAAACATAAAGAGGAATTCAAATATTTACATCGACAATCTGAAATTAATGTATTTATGCAAACAAATTAACAATTCTAGAAACTTCAAGTGTTTACGAAAGAAAATAAATAGCTACTCCAAAACATAAAGAAATATACATGAGTCACCTACGTCAAAACGTGTTGTGCCTAAGTCTGTTAGTGCCAACATGACGTTGCCTAAACGTGAGCGGTCTATAGCAAAACCGTGTACAATTGTGGATTGGTTCGTCTTGGCAAAGCATTTGCTTCAACGTTTAGGAAAACCATAAAACCTAAAATACGCCAACAAAATGTAATAATAAACTCATTGATTTATTAAATATAGTGGTAACGCAGACGATCCATGTAAACATCCTAGCGACAACGCCATAATATCCACGATCCAAAACAGTATGCTCCAAAAATTCAGACGTCAAAACGTGTTGTGCCTAAGTCTGTTAGTGCCAAAATGACGTTGCCTAAACGTGAGCGGCCTATAGCAAAACTGGGCGATATTAATACTAGTCATTGTCAATCATGAGAATGAATAGATCGCTCAAATAAATTCTATCAAAACGCTAAAACTTGGACTTTGCCAAACAGTTCTATAATTTTATTAAAAAAAATTAAATAACATAGTAGAATGAGGACAGCTTCAAACCCCGCGGCTATAATTAGGCAAAGCCTAATTAGGCTAACAGCCTCTCACCTACCTCTCACCTCATCAGGCAGTTCCCTAATTAGCCCTCTCACCTCATTAGGCTGTTGTTGTCAACAGGCTGTTGACGTCAATGGAAAATACGGCCTCTCACCTCATTAGGCTGTTGTTGTCAACAGGCTGTTGACGTCAATGGAAAATACGGCCTCTCACCTCATTAGGCTGTTGTTGTTGAAGTTGATTTCCATCATGGCGGATGTTTCGGCGGTCGATTTGAATTTCCAACATGGCGTCCCATCATGGCGTCCTAAAGTTTTTTTATGTATTTAAAAAAACTTGGTTGAGATTCGAACTTGCAACCATTGCATTACCGAGCCAAGGCTTTAACCACTAGGCTACGGCGACAATTGAAAGATGGAGTTTGAAGTTTGTATATAGCTGTAAAGGTTGATTAAGATGAATTAATGATGCTGTAAAATGTAGGATAAGACCTGTTGATTAAACATTTAATAAACAAGATGAAAAAGGATAAAAAACATATTTATCACTCTCATTCATTATAAACTAATTAACAAACAAAAATAACACTCACGTAGCGCCATCTTGTATGATTAAACATTTAATAAACAAGATGAAAGAGGATAAAAGAACATATATTTATCACTCTCATACTTTTATAAACTAGAAAACAAACACGAAAAACAATTACCTAAAGCGATTCAATATGGCTGTCAAACCAGTATGGCTTCAGAGTCAGTGCTAGATTTAAATTAAAGTTGTTGTACAAGGTTGTTTTTTCGAAAACATATTTTTCTTTGAAGTTTGTATATAGCTGTAAAGGTTGATTAAGATGAATTAATGATGGTGTAAAATGTAGGATAAGACCTGTTGATTAAAAAGTTGAATAAGGATAAAACATTTAATAAACAAGATGAAAAAGGATAAAAAACATATTTATCACTCTCATACTTATAAACTAATTCACAAACAAAAATAGCAACTACTTAACGCCATTTTGTATGACGTATGATTTAATAAACAAGATGAAAAAGGATAAAAGACATATATTTATCACTCTCATTCATTATAAACTAGTTCACAAACAAAAATAGCAATTACGTACCGCCATCTTGTATGATTAAACATTTAATAAACAAGATGAAAAGGATAAAAGAACATATATTTATCACTCTCATACTTTTATAAACTAGAAAACAAACACGAAAAACAATTACCTAAAGCGATTCAATATGGCTGTCAAACCAACATTTTTCTTTATTAATTACATTAACCACGGTTTTAACAACTACTTTTAAAGTTATGGCTGATTAAAAAATTTAACATACTGAGGCTCGAACCATTAACGATTGATACACAAACTTTTGTAAACAGATGACACCATTTTCTATGACGTATGATTTTAAAAACATACCTGTTCAACATGTTAATTACATTAACCAGCTTTAACAACTGGTTTGCATTTTTAAAAACTAACATACTGAGTTTCGAACCTTAATTTAAACCACATTTGAAAGTAATTTTAAAAAAACTTTAACACTTCAGGGTTCGAACCATTAACGTTTGATACACCACCACATATTTAACAACTAGTTTTTAACTTTACATTTGATTAAAAAAAACTTTAACACTTCAGGGTTCGAACCATTAACGTTTGATACACCACCACATATTTAACAAGTAGTTTTTAAAAAAACTTTAACATACCGAGGTTCGAACCATTAACGTTTGATACACCACTACGTATTTAACAACTAGTTTTGAATTTACATTTGATTAAAAAAACTTTAACATACTGAGGTTCGAACCATTAACGTTTAAACCAGCTCTACGTATTTAACAAGTAGTTTAAAAAAAACTTTAACATACTGAGGTTCGAACCATTAACGTTTGATACACGTATGTGTTTAGGAAAATAAAAAAACAACAAGGAGGATAAAATTTTATTTGCATCTCTGTTACACAACACATTTACAAGTACCAATAACATATATTTTTAATTGGAAGAATAAAGAAAGCAGGAAACAAATTTTATTTCTCTCTCTGTTTCACACACAATATAAAATTATTTTACAAAAATATGAAACGTTACAACTTCAGAGTTCCATCTATGAATGGCACACCTCATCTAGCATTCGTTTACCAGTTTGAGAACCATTTTACGATGTCACCAAAAATTTTCTTTCTGCAAACGTAGAGTTATTCCTCTCCAACATCTGTAATTTGAAATAAAAAATAAAAACCACAAACATTTAAAAAAGTATTAACAAGAATAATAACAGCAGCAAAAACAAAAGTTTTTTAAAAGATGAAGAAACACAATTTTAAAATTAAAAAAATGTATACTTACCAAGATCTTAAAGTCGTATCTTGTTACACTAACAAATACATATAATCACCTTGTATTTTATACCCGAAAATTCGAAAATAACATCGTTAATTGTGTTTTCTACATTAAAAAGTGAAAGATGAACCTTCAAAAATTTCCTGCTAATTAGGTTTGTTATATTGCTGTTATAAAGAAACGTTTTTGACAAACTTTTTGTTAACAATACATATCAATTAATTAAAATGTAAAAGTAAGATGATCTTATATCAAGAATGAGATTTTTGAAATCAAAATACCGAAAATCTATCATACACGAAAAACATTTAATGTTCTCATTTCAATGTCAACAAAAACTTGCTTGGATTCAAGGTAATTAGTTGAAAAACAATTTCTATTCTTAATATGCTTTTAGAGAGGTCGTATTTTCCATTGACGTCTTCAAAAAAACAAGTAATTAAAAATTTCCAAATCTATTAATATGTTTTTCCCAAACTGGCGACGTCAGTCAAGAATTATATAAAAACGGTGTATTAGTATTTTTTAATTCATTCCTAGTGATTTCTTCAAACCGGAATAAAATCTATCATCATGTCGGTGAAAAGTTTATTAGCTCTTTACGCGCGGGGCATGCTTAATGACTTCGGGCTTCTAGAAGTGTATAGTGATATCTGTGAGAGAGTTTGTTTATATGATGAAATGATAGATTTAGAAGACGTGGAGCTCTTCGAACGTTTAATTAAAAACGTGTGCGACATTAAGGTATGTTATTTTTTGTATAATTTTTAAAATTACTTTTCACATATGGATTACAGGCCGGTGTTAATGCTACAACGGAAATCTCGCCAAATTCAACCGTTGTTTTGAATCCAATGTCAGGAGCCGAAACTAACACGTTCGAAGTAAGTTTTTTGATTTTATTTTTACAAATATTTTCTAATACGTGTTTACGACAGATTGATACTACTGCAATAACATCAACTTCAAATTATAATGTAAGTTCTTGCATTTTTTATTTTTAAAATTACGTTGTATGTTTTTACAGTTCATCAACGATTTCATTAAAACGCCCTCAACATATTTACCCGACTTATTTCATGCTAACCCTTCATTTTCACCTAACACGTTATCACCCCATCCCGCGCATTCATCATTATTACCACGTCAACCGTCTCAAACAATGCAGAACTCGAGCACCAGGAGTTGTAATGTAAGTTTTTTAATTTTTTATTATTAAGAATATGCTTTAAGATACATTTTATTGCAGATGGTCGGAGGAGGCAGCATTACTAACACTGCAAAGTTTAAGTTTTTCACCCTAATTGGCGAGGGTGAAAAAGAAATAAAAAAATTTAGAACCATGGGTAGGACCATGGTTTTTAAATTTAATGATATGGACACCATCCAAAACCCTACGATATGGCTAGAGGTAATTTTATTTAACAAATTTAATTTCAAATGTATTTACATTTTTTCTGTTTTTAGAACGCTTTTAACGAAGTGCTAAACCACGTCTTAGCTGGCGCCGATCCTTCTGATCGTGTTGGACTCGTTCTTAGAAACGATAACTTCTCCGAGAAACCGGTGGGCATCTCCTTCAGACGTAGAGATCAGCTCGATTCCAAAGTGGTCATGACAACCTTGGAAAAAATTCTACAAAGTAACGCAAATTTCTTCACCGCTGATGCTCTACGTCTGCATGTCGACCGCGTTTCTCTACCTAGAGGGATGGGAATGAGCCGCAACAGAATGACGGGCGTCAGCTACGAGGAGTTTTGCCGGCGCAAGACAGGGGTCCTCGTCATCGAAAACCAGGACAACCTGTGTTTGGCAAGAGCGCTCGTGGCGGCGATAGCGGTAAATGAAAACGACCCCTTTTTGAAAACGCTACTTCGGTACGACAACCCAGTCATGCATGCTCGAGTTCAAGATCTGTGCGAAGCTGCAGGTGTTGATTTAACCAACGGCGGCGATCGAGGCCATGTACAGCAATTCCAGGACTATTTGGTAAAGTACACTATTGTAGTTTATAACCACAGATTGGGGAAAACTGTTTATTATGAGGGTCCTCGTAGTGCAGACAGGGTGGTTTTAAACTTGATTTTGGAAGAAAACCATTATAACGTAATCACAAACCTTTGTACCACTTTTAGTACGGCTTACTTTTGCGAGCTTTGCCGAACGCGTACAAATGATAAAATTCGACATAAGGGGTGTAAGTACATTTGTCCGGCATGTCACACTTCCCCTCCATGTAACCTAAATCTTGAAAGTATACCGTGCAATTCTTGTCATCGCGATTTCCGCGGACCCGAATGTTTTGCTGAACATACAAAAATTTGTGCAAGATTTTCAAACGATGCAAATCCTGTCTTAATAGTGTTTGGGTAGAAAAGCCGCCCACAAATGCGGATACCGGTATTGCACTCACTGTAAAAGTGAAAAACCGGTCCGTCATTTATGTTTCATGGCTCAAAATCCAGTCAATAAGAAAAACTTGATCAAAATTTCGTTTTCGTTTTCTATGATTTTGAATGTCGGCAGGATACTTCTGTAGATGATGTTCCGAATATGTTTATGCATATTCCCACCTTATGTGTGGCACAGCAAGTGTGCAAATCTTGCATTGACGTCGAAGACATCAATCAAGACTGCGCAATCTGTGGAAAACGCGAACACATTTTTAAAGACAATCCTGTCGGCGATTTTCTAAATTACGTTTCGACATTAAGGAAAAAATGTAAAGGGGACATAGTGGCATTGGCGCATAATATGAAAGGGTACGATGGCGCGTTCATATTAAAAGCTTTGTTTGAAAACGCGAATGGGTGGAACCCTAAAATCATTACGACTGGTACTAAAATAATGTCAATTAATTGTGATAGCGGTATTAAATTTATCGATTCTCTCAATTATATGCCGATGCCATTATCTAAGTTACCCAAAACATTTAATTTTTCAGGCTCAAAAGGCTACTTTCCACACTTTTTAACACTTTGGCAAATCAAAATTATATCGGCCCATTACCACCCACACATTATTATGGCTGTGATGAAATGTCTTCTTCCGTTAGAAGTGATTTTTGAAGTGGCACGAAAACCAGGTGAGCCTCGACGTTGTTTTTGATTTTCAATCAGAAATTGTGAAATATTGCGTTGAAGACGTTAATATTTTACGAAAGGCTTGCTTGGAGTTCTGGTCACGCTTCACTACTTCTAACGGAGTAGATCCATTTAGGGAATCTTGCACAATCGCGGGCTCGTGCAACGCCGTGTTTAGACGGAATTATCTAAAAGAAAATTCCATCGGTTTAATACCTCCCAACGGATATAGAATGGCTGATCAGCAATCCACCATTGCAATCAAGTGGTTGCTTTGGTTGGAAAAATCTTTGGCAATTCAAATTCAGCACGCCGGAAATTCTCACGAAGTAAGATTGAAGGAGGGTATCTTAGTTGACGGTTTTTGCGCGGCTACAACTACAGTGTATCAGTTTCACGGCTGCTATTTTCACGGTTGCGAGATCTGTTTCCCCGATCAAACAGCTGAACTTGGCGGTAATAAAACTGATACAATGGGTATTAGACGTGAAAAACAGAAGCTACAAGTGCCCGCATCCGTTCCTTCGGTTACAACTTGGTGGAAATGAAGGAGTGTAATTTCAAAACTTTTTAAAAACAAATATTGAGGCTTCAAAATTTACAACTGATCACGCCATAATTCGGAACATACCTTTACATCCTCGTGATAGCTTTTTCGGTGGTCGTACGAATGCCATTAAATTACATTATAAGGCCGATGAAGATGAGCAAATAAGATACCTGGATGTTTGTTCTCTGTACCCGTTTGTGAATAAGTACGGGAAATATCCTGTAGGGCATCCGCAAATTCACATCGGGGACGAGACATGCCGCCAGTTATCTTTAGATTCGGTGGAAGGTATTGTCAAATGTGTTGTTTTACCACCTTCAAACTTATATCATCCGGTCTTACCTTGTAAAATGCATGGTAAACTTTTGTTCATCCTCTGCAGGTTGTGTGGAGAGTCTATGTTTAACGGTGACTGTAACCATACGGATGATGAGCGTAAGTTTACTGGTACATGGGTAGCGGACGAACTTCGAGAAGCGCTATCACAAGGATATAAAGTTTTAGAAATTTTAGAAGTTTGGGAGTACGAGATTGCACAGTATAACCAGGGTTCTAGGTCTGGAGGTTTATTTTCAACTTATGTTGATAACTTTTTAAAGCTGAAACAAGAAAGTTCGGGATGGCCTTCATGGTGTACGGATGACCAATCGAGGGATCGGTACATATCTGAATATCTCGAGAGAGAGGGAGTTGCATTGGATACAACCAACATAGATGTAAATCCGGGTATGCGGTATATTGCCAAATTATGCTTAAACAGCTTTTGGGGTAAGTTTGCCCAACGGGAAAATCTAATGCAAACCTCGATCATACAAGATCCGTATGATCTATTTAAGATGTTGACCGATCCTTCTGTGGAAGCCCAGTCTCTTACTTCTGTTAATGATGACACCCTAATTTTAAACTGGGATAGGCCGAATGAAGGTATCATACCCCTTAACACAGTTAATGTAGCCCTAGCTGCGTACACCACCGCAAACGCCCGTCTAGAATTGTACAAATACTTGAAACAGTTGGACAGACGTGTCTTATACTTCGATACAGATTCGGTTATTTTTACAGAGAAACCAGGCGAATGGACCCCTGTAACAGGTGATTTCCTAGGAGACATGACAGACGAGATCGAATGTTACGGGCCTGGTAGTAAAATAACAGAATATGTTAGTGGTGGCCCTAAGAACTATGCCTTTAAGGTGTGGTCAACTAAGTCACACACTTACGAGTATGTATGCAAAGTTAAAGGCATCACATTAAACTTCAAAAACTCGCAAGTTGTGAATTTTGATTCCCTTAAAGACATGGTTCTTAACAACGTCGAAGACACGTATGTTCAAACTGATCGACGTATTGTACGAAACGCAGCGTTTGATGTTTTATCCAAACCCGAAAAAAAGTTTTCAGGGTAAAATATACAAAGAGGCGTCGGGTTGAGGATAATTTAAACACGTTACCATACGGATACCGTTTGTGATCACATTGTAATGTTTTTTTAGCTTTACCAAATGTTCCTGGAATTAATAGCTTTATTTTTACTTATTTATTTATGTATTTATTTATTTATGTATTTATTTATTTATGTACTTATTTATTTTATTTTATTATGTATATGTTAGCTTTAAGTACTGATTTTTAATTTTTAATGTAACACTTTTAAATATTAATTGTTCATCTTTAGTATTTATTCTCAGCTTTATTAATTTGTATTCCTTTATTAATCAATTGATTAAAACATTAATACTGTAAAATAATTGTTTATTTTTGAATAATTACAATAAATTTTTATAAATCTAACAAATTTGTTTTCGTAAAACATAAATTATACATCAGAATTACTAAATAATCGTTTCTAATTAAATTAGTATCAAACAATTTCAAAAATTCTAAAGTGTTAATATTACAAAGTTTAAAAAATAAATACAAGAGACAATATTGACCGCAGAAACCTGAATGGAAATCTTGCAGTGTTTGAGCATTATAAACCCAAGTTCGACAATTACGATCTAAAAATTTTTGGTGATTATTTTCAGGAGGTCTTCCAAATGAATCAAAGTATTCTCCGTTTCCATATTCATCAATGAAAAATGCAGCCCAATGTTGACCTGGTTTATTTGACGGATCGGTGTTTGCAATTACAGCAGCAGGTCTCGGTATACGATGTGGAAGTTGATTAGAAGCACAGACAATGCGTTGTACATTCTTGATGCTCGGAATACTCTTCAGCTGGTGTGCAAGCTCGACCTGGTACATCTTTACCATTAGTTCTGGACCACTCGCATAAAATTAATGCATGCTCCAATGCACATGACGGGTTTTCAATATTATGATGAAGACATTTGACTGCTTCCATATTTTTCTTTAATACTTTAAACGATGGACACTCAATCCCTTCCATGTTTATTATTGGTTTATTCAAAAATTTTAAAGTGTATTGTTTTTCGCTACCTTTCACAAAAATTGTGTTAAAGGGTGTTAACATTTTGCGAGCTCGTTTTCAAAATTTTCGTAATTAATGTAGCCATCACTCCACCGTAATCCGTGAAAATAATGTTCTAAATAACGGATTTCTCGTTTTACTGAATTTGGCAACTTTGAATAATGACTTGGTGGTTTTATAAATAAAACTTCACAACAATGTCCATCGGAAGACACGATACCAATTTCCTTAGGAATAAATTTTTATCTTCTCCTCGAAATCCCTGTATGTCAACAAAAGCATCCATTCTGGTGAGACGATGTTTAATAACTGATATGTTCTTAACTACTGAAATCAACCATCACATTTCGGTGTTTATCAATCTCGATAACGTTGTCAAACTCTGCGTATACTAAACAGTTTACAGTTTCCGCCAATGCATCTTCAAACCCTACCTCTATTCGCAGAGAACCATTTTTTACAAGATTCCACTGGAAATTCATATTTGCAGTGAGATCTGCGGTTAAGTCAAATGCTGTCAAACAGTAACCTTTGGCATAATCTTCGAGAGAAATTCCATTTCCTTCATTTAGAAAATGAATACCGGTTCCTGAGAATAATGTATGATACGCTCGTACATATGTAGATTTTGTAAAATCGGGTTGAAGTGGTTTGGATGGTATTTGTTGCCCGTCAATGTATAGTGAGAGGTAATTAATTTTATAATGTTGAAAATTGTAAGGATTAACAGCGTAATCGCCATTGAACGCTTTATTCGATATAAATCCTATAATGCAACGTTTTGGCAATTGACCCAAGAACACATTATCTAAAGATTTTCTTTGTAGTCCTGATGGAATGGTTAACACTTTAACGTCCGCTTTAGTTATTGGATATTTTGCAGTTGCAGATTGTAACGCTTTCGTGTGTGCAAGAAGTATTGTAGGATTAATTCTCATCCTTCTTACCAACAAACTCGCATCTAAAATTTTAACTTTGTATGTAGATCCTGATGCAGCCATTAAATTGAATGAGTCTCTTGAACGAACAAATTTTATTTTCATTTCAACTCCGTTGATTAAAAATTTTTCTTGATTGAATATATCTGAATGCACATGTCCTAACATTTCAACATGTTTACTAGTAGATGTTAATGTTTTACGTTTACTAAATCCAGCGTTATCTTCTGTCAATTCATCAAATTTTCCCGGTGTATCTCTGTACCACAAACTACAAGTTAGATGCGATTCTTTTGCATCTGGTCCATAATTTAACAACGTTTCAATGTATGATCGGTAAGCATAAGTATTATTTGGTGGTGAAACAAGTTTTTGGTTTAAATAAACTTCAACTTGATTAAATAACGAATGCATCCAGTTGTTCACAGGTCCTACAACTTCGTTAACTGTTAACATTGAATCATCTTGTTTCACAATTTTAGTTGTAATGTAGAGCATCGTTTGACTTAAGTCCAGGTAATCATTACCATTTCCAGGCACTACAAATTCAATCGGTGCATCGTCACTCAGTGAAGATAGTGGTTTATAAAAATCCATTCTCCCGATTCAATCGAAGTTTGAGTTGACGGAAGTGCAAATAAATCTAATTCAGACTTGACGCATTCACAAGATTGGGCATGGAGAAAAGCCATTATTAATTTTGTCCAAATATATCGTTGTAAACGAGATTAGAAACTTTTCGCTTAGGTTTTAACGTTTTTCTGTTAACAAGTGGTGATGAATGACTCGATATTTTCTGACGAGGCTTTTTATATCCCGATCCTTGCATTAAATTTTCGATTTTAACATCGGCTTTCCGTTTCAGATTTTGACCGGCTTCGCGCGTTCTATCTATGAAAGATTCTTTCATTGGTTTATTCTCTATGACATCACCCAGAATATTAGTTCCAGTTCTCAACACTTCTTTCCCTACCGCTTTAGCGCCAGATTTAAATAATGGAAGAACTGAACGAAATAATCCTCCTAACCAGCTTCCAATTCCGTGCCCTCGTTGATACGGAGCTCCCCTGTAAATAGCACCGATACCGCTACCAGCTTGATTCATGTAATATTGTTGATACGGACAAGCCATATTACTTAACTTTTTAAAATGAAGTTTTAAATTCAAAGTTCCAAACTCGAATGGCATTGCAGTACCCGTTTCAGTCCTTATATTCATTTCGATATTCTCAAACTCTCTTCGCATTACAGGAATGTAATGTACCGGAGAGTAAACTATATCTTTGTGACAGCCATAATTATAATTATCAGAAGTGACGTTCACAATTCTTAAAAGTGGTGATAAAATGTCACCGACAAATTGAGGTTCCACAATATCACAATAAACAAACATTTGCGAGGGTATACCAGTCCATATGTTTGCAGGATGTTTTGCAGTTTTTTGCATTGCCAAATTTTGATCAGGGTAAAACCCAATTGTAATGCTAACCGTTTAGAAAATCCTAGTACGCTTAGAAATGTGTTTAGAGTGAGTGAAATTCGTTTAGTTATTTTATTGTATTCAAAGTTTATTAGTGGTTTGATTAACTTGTGATTATTAATTATATCCAGAACGTCTTCGATTGTTTCATAGTTGCCGGCTGGAATTTTTATGATATGCCATTTGTCGTTAGAATAAACAATTTGTTCACCGTCTTTAAGAAAAAGTTTACAGCTTTTTCTAATACATCATCTACATAATATTCCTCGTTATCTGGTGGTTCAATGCGATAAAACATTAAGTTTTCAGCTTCACCAACGGCTAAGAATGAACAAGGGTATTGTAGCTCAGAAACTCCGACAACCCATTCTCCAACCAACCTTATACGTTTAGGTAGTTGGGTTGTGAAATTAGCGGTGGTATTATTCGGAAAATAGTGTATGGAACTATTGCTCAACAGTGTCAAGTAAAACTCGTTCTCCAAATTCATAATTGTTGTAAATCTTTAGCGTATACCCAGGAATTAAATTTCTCACCGTACCCGCTCCACTTTACAAAATATTGTTTATTTCGACCTTTACCTTTTTCTTTTAAAACTTTTTCAATTTTGTACGTTGTGTTGTAATCAATTGTAACTGGTTGTAGTTCTTCTTCATAAAATGTTCCTTCAATTGGTTCACTGTTTAAATCCACAATTTGATAGACGGGTGGTTTGCGTTTTATAACTTTAACTATTTTAAATATTTCTTCACTCCAATTTGCAGTGTAACCTTTCTCGAAGACTAATTTGTTTCTGCTAATTCTTACATGCTGATTCAGTTTATATTTAGGTGAACGCTGAATACCTACACCGTCATGGTATAGATTTTTCCAAACTTGTAAAATGTTTTCGTCGTTGACATCATTGGGAGCCATTTTTATACTTCGATGGTATCTGTTGTTATAAGATAACACCAAATCTTGTAATACGTTAATATATCGGTAAGAGTTTGAATAAGTAAAATAACGCCACATTCTTGTTTTAAGAGTTCTATTAAATCGTTCTACTACAGCAGCTTTTACATCAGGATTATTAGTTACATAAAAAGTAATGTTTTTGTCTTTAAAAATTTTTGAACAGGTCTAGCGATAAATTCTTTTCCTTTATCTGTTTGAATACTTTCAGGAATGTTTTGAGCTTCTTCAAAAATATTAGTAAATGCATCAGTAATGTTTTTAGCAGTTTTAAATTTAATAGGTCGTACCCAGGCTTTTTGGTGAAAACATCGATTACTGTTAATATGTAATTGTAGTTATCGTTATGTTTCCGTATACTCTGCATATCGCATAAATCTGCCTGCCATAATTGAAACATATTATTTACAATATATTTATTTCTCGGAAATCGTTTTTAACAGGTTTGTGTACAGTATACGATTCTTGCTTCCGTAACCAGTTTCCTACATCATTTCTTGAATATCTATTTTTTACACTTTGTATTAAAGAATTTGCGCCAGCAAATCCAACTTCATTAGCAGGGTCGAAATATATCGTGTTTAATTCCATGATTACAGTTTCAAATTTTCCCAATTTAAAAATGTTGATGGTGTTTTACTCAGCGGTGGTGATGTTCTTGTACGTGCAGGAGTACCTTTTGTATAGGACTTCTTGATCTAGTCCGATGTATTGAGGTTTTCGCTTCGTTGTCTAGTTTTTTAAGTTCAAAATTTTGTTCTACTGGAGATACTACACTTCTCCGTTTTAAATTTCCGATTAGTTCGTGCGGGAAATTAACTTCTTTCATAAACGTTGCAAATTGTGGCCAACCTATTGGACTCGTATTTTTTCGAGGTCTGATTGCGTCATGCACCAAGTCTATAATATTTGACGAAGGAATTATTTTACCTTTTATTGCGACAGTTCCGTTTTTGTCCCACATTATATCACTCGAAGCATTTAACATTTTCATGAAACTAACACCTTTTTCTTATACATAGTAGGAAGTGTATCTACAATTTCAGTGTCAGACATGCCTTCAGATTTTTCTTGTATTGGTATAGATTCTTCTTGTATTGGTATGCTTACAGGTTGTCGAACTTCATCGGCAAAATGTAAGTATCTTTGAAGAACTTGATTATACTGCATCCATTTATCGTGATCAGAAAGTTTAGAATTCAAAATATTGTACATCTCGTTATCTAGTTGTGTTAATACATTATTTCCAACAGTTTCTGATGATTTCATTTGTTGTATTAATTCCGGTGGTACAAGTAACATCTTCTTTGCATGTTCCATGTTTAACCAAAAATGCTACTTATTACTCCACTTAGTAAAGGTGCAATGAGAAGTGGAAGAAATGCGCCTCCTTGCTGAACCAAAATTTCCTTTTTCTTTTTGATAGGTTCTCCAGGTTTTACTAATCTTCTCAAGATGTGTTTATGTTGCGAAAGTCGTGATTTCTGGTGACGTGATAGAGGAATTTTTCCTTTTAAAGTATTGTATACGCATTCGCAGATGCAATGAACTTGTTTATCGTCTGCACATTTTAGCAATGCAAGACGTTCTTTATTTCCAAGTTTCGCTAATGCGCGAAGAAGTTCAGAGTGTTTAACAAGCACCTTGGGCATTATTGATGGATTATTACAAATTTATCTGAACGAGTGTATTTAAATCCTTTTTTCGGAACGTAAACACAGCATGCGCCGTCTTCGTTAAAAATCGAGCTTCGGTAACGAACTAAATCCGGTGTAGATTGTTTTAAATCGAAGAGTAGGTAGCCGTGAGGTTTAGATGTAGCATCAATGTAAGCTTCTTCTAAAAATTTAGAATTTTCAGGACAAATCTGTCTTGTTAAATGTTTAATTTGGGCTTTGTCGCGCGGATTTTTGAATAATACAATGTAATGCGTGTTTAAGGAAATGTCGCGCTGGCCTTTTCCTTGATGGAATATATTTTGAGTTAGGAAAAACACACTTAGATTACGGTGATGGCAACCTTTTGTAAATATATCTACAATTGAAGCATTTGCTTCACGCATTAAATCATCAATTATTATTAAAACAGGTTCTACACCGTTAAACAGATCCATACTCGGTAAGCCTTCTTGAAATTGCACTTCAGGTAATTTTTGTAAAGGGGTTGCCACTCGTCGTAAAACCAGAATATTTTTTCAAATTTAGCATCACATACTACGTTTATTTCTTTTAAGAAATTTACAATGAAATATGATTTACCACAACCTGAGGGGCCTGCAACAATCGCAGAAAATGGGTGTTCGAATTGATACATATTACTCGTCAATAGTTAAATGATGAGTAAGGAGGTTTTTAAATTAAACGTGTTAATATACTCAATTTTTATTTTACAAATTATAAATAATTACAAAATTATTTGTACAAAAACCGATCATCATAAGATTCCATATAATTTTTTATTGTGAGGGATACAAAATGTGGAAATTTATTAACTAAATCTTGTAATGTAATATTCTCCTTGTATTTTTCATCCAACACTTTAATGAAGTCGTCATACCCGATTTCTTCTATATCTACGTACTCTTGATAACCAACATTTTTCTTTTTATCAATTATGTTAACCACATCTTTAACAAATTCATAAAATTGAAAATCAGACTTTTCCAATTTTTGCATTCGAGATGTAAAATAATTCTTCATTTTTCTAATAGATTGTAGCGAAGTAAGACCTAAATAAAGTTGATACTTTTCATCGTTCTTCTTTGATATGAAGCGTACAGCATTCAATTCTGTTGTGTGGATTGTATAATCTTCAAACTCGTATTTTCCAACATCTTTATGGTTGAGCGTTTCAATGATATCATCAAGTTCATCCAGAAACGATTTAAATTGTGACAACGTAAAATGTACTGTAGAATTAAACCCTGATTTGATTATTTTTAAACAAGGTTTAAAATCATTGTAAACATCCATTCCAAAACAAACTGATTTGGTATAACTTTTGTTTAGCGGAATAAATACCTCATTAAGCAGTGTATTTTTCTCACGTTGTTCTAGATTTTGTTTACAGTCTTCATCTGTTGTGACACCGTAAGATTTTCGAGCATCGTTGCACATTTTATAGTCCACTTCTGAAGGTCTGTACACTGGTGATTGTGGCCTATGGTAAGGAGTTGTGTTCTTCTTGGCAGAGTTGAATTTGAATTTACCAGCCATTTTAAAATAAGTACTGTCGAGACACTTCAAGACTAAATGTTAGACACAAAGACGTCGCTTTTATACAATTCTGATATCATGACGTCAATGTTATTGGGAAAAAACGTATATTACTTATTTTGAAAAATATGTTTTCGAAAAAACAACCTTGTACAACAACTTTAATTTAAATCTAGCACTGACTCTGAAGCCATACTGGTTTGACAGCCATATTGAATCGCTTTAGGTAATTGTTTTTCGTGTTTGTTTTCTAGTTTATAAAAGTATGAGAGTGATAAATATATGTTCTTTTATCCTCTTTCATCTTGTTTATTAAATGTTTAATCATACAAGATGGCGCTACGTGAGTGTTATTTTTGTTTGTTAATTAGTTTATAATGAATGAGAGTGATAAATATGTTTTTTATCCTTTTTCATCTTGTTTATTAAATGTTTAATCAACAGGTCTTATCCTACATTTTACAGCATCATCAATTCATCTTAATCAACCTTTACAGCTATATACAAACTTCAAACTCCATCTTTCAATTGTCGCCGTAGCCTAGTGGTTAAAGCCTTGGCTCGGTAATGCAATGGTTGCAAGTTCGAATCTCAACCAAGTTTTTTTAAATACATAAAAAAACTTTAGGACGCCATGATGGGACGCCATGTTGGAAATTCAAATCGACCGCCGAAACATCCGCCATGATGGAAATCAACTTCAACAACAACAGCCTAATGAGGTGAGAGGCCGTATTTTCCATTGACGTCAACAGCCTGTTGACAACAACAGCCTAATGAGGTGAGAGGCCGATTTCCATTGACGTCAACAGCCTGTTGACAACAACAGCCTAATGAGGTGAGAGGCCTAATTAGGGAACTGCCTGATGAGGTGAGAGGTAGGTGAGAGGTTGTTAGCCTAATTAGGCTTTGCCTAATTATAGCTGACAGTGATAACTATAACTGATTTATAATTTCTAGGAAAATATAATTAGAAAAATACACTTTCACAACTAGTCGAGTTAACATTGTACCAAGCAAAAAAACAGTGTACGTATCAAAAATTGAATATAAATAATTTAAAAAATCTATGAATTTAAATTACTAAATAATGTGCAGTAATGATCATTCAAACAATGAACACCAGGAAGTTTGGTGCCCTCCCTGAAGAGCCAAACTGTATAGAAGTTTTCGTTCCATATGGATTAAATCAAAAACACAAAGCTGAGAGGACCAAGATTTATAAAGTTACTACAAATAACTAATATTCCTCCCTATAAAACGCCCAATCAGTTGGGAAAATCAATAAATGTCAAGTAAGATCTCAATTCTACTGGTTCTCATAAGAAAAGCACTTCGTCATTCACAAACATGTTGTGTAGTATCGCATTGTATATTCTTTGGTAGTATTGTGAATGTAACTGTTGTAACTACGTATAGCAACTGATGCAAAAATGTAAACGTTGGCAAAGTGATTCAACCCTCGTTAACCTAATCTGGAACAGATTCCAGAATTAAGAGTCAAAATTTCAGTATTTCAGCAAAATAAGAAACCATTTGCAAACATCTTATATGAAGTACCACTTGAACAATAACTTAAAAAGATACTGTTTAATTATTGTAACCTTATTACTACTAACATCTCAGTTCTTCTTATTGAGCATCTTGAACACTGCACTAGTGTAAACACGGTACCGATAATTGAACCGTTGAACGTAATCAGCCGAACACGCCATTAAACAAGTTAACCTCAAAATTGTGCCCATTGAATATTTATATTTTGGTTACTCTCTTCCTATGACTTAACAGATAACAATTTTATCTTCGTCGCTATCGTCTGATGATGATTTAAGAAATTCGAAAACAAAATTCAAAGAACAGCAAAAATCTCATGAAATCAGTCATTTTTAGATTATTGTTTAAATGCTAAGTTACGCATTAGTTTTTTGGCCGACTGCAGTGTTTACGTTCAACTGACAATTTTAGGACGAACTAATTTTATTAGCGCTTTCAGGCAACATGCTAACCTCAAAATTGTGAACAATTAGCGTAAAGTCCTTATTGTAATTATTGATAGAATGCTTATAACTCGCCGAGTACATCCTAAATTTGTCAACCGATAGAGATACCATACTCCATTCCAATAGCGCCCACTGTCAAAAACTTTCATGCCAAATAATGACTTTTAGGTTAAAAAACCAATTCCAATTTTAAGAAAATAGTTAATTAAAATGGTAGTAAGCCATTTATTCTGAAGTCATCACAATACAACATTTCATCATACATTTTTGGATGAAAGATTATTATGTTCGCATAAGTGCAAATTCAACGCATGTAAAGATTTCGTTTTACTATCACCTTGTGGTAGCGGTATATGTGTGTCTTCTAATTACAGTTTTATACTTCGTTCATGTATTTCGCCTACTCTCTACGATTTAATCTCGGTAACCAACGCCGTTCGATGTATAACTGTTAGCCGTCTAAGCAAGGTGGAGGGTTTGGGTATAATCTCGTATTACAAAATTTTTAGACCCGAGGAGAGAGAGACAACGGTGTAGATAAATCATCTTCAGAAATAAATATTCATGTGAAATTTATGATAATATTCAGTTGTACCTTTATGTCCGTTTAAAGATTTTTGTTAATCATAGTGTATCTCAATATAAATAATAATATCATTCAAAAATTAGCTGGAACAACAGGGAGCAGATGGAAAGACACTTCGCATAGCTGCATTGGCATTAGTTTATTCACAGCAGAATATTGTTCCCTTGTCTGGTTGAATTGTTATCATAGAAAAAAAATCTACTACCCTTGATTGGTTTCCTGTTTTGGTAATATTACTCCGTCGAACATTCGACGAAGTTAAAAGTTGTTAAAATGCCAACCTAAGAACTGAATGATATTGAGATCTCACAACTAAATGACTTACATTTCGAAGTATGTGAGACTAAAAGTACGATTTTCTCAAAGTTGAAGTGGAAAATTATTGTCTGGAGTTGATGTTTTCAATAAACATCTCATTTATGATCAAAAATAGAAGTCCGAGGCTTGATAAAAAGAAAAATTTGGTCAAAAGTAAATCGCAAAGCAGGCCATTCAAAATCCAACTCTATGTTGTTTAAAGTACGATTTCAATCCAAACTGTGACCAGTGAGACCGTTGCGTGCACATATGTCAAATAACAAAGTTTAAGAGGATTTGTGCATTCATAACTTAACAGACGAAGGTATATTATGGCTTACTAATTTGAAGGACATTTGAAGTTAAGCAATATTTTGTTCTATGTTCTGATTATCTTTTTCCATTTTGTGCAATTTCCCTCAACTATTTTATCATTATTGTCGTGACTGGTTCTATTTACCTTCTATATTGTTTACACACTTATTACATATAAATTAAGGCAGGGTTGGCATCTAGTGTTCCTAAACCTGTTAGCACACCATACATGTTACTAATCTTCTGGGGCACATCACAATACACACAAATTGTACCATCGAATAAATAAGGTTCAAACATGAAATCAGGAGTTTATTGTGAGCAGGCGTAATTTAATTGATTTAATTATTTGTGTAGTGTAAAGTATTGCAAAAAAACGCAGTCGCGTGGAACTCAGCCTAAAATGGGACAGAAATATAACTCCAGGTTCATTAGTTTCAGAACTAGAATTTATAAAATTGAAACACAAATATCAAAACAAAATTAGAAAGACTCATACACAAGATAGCTCGAATTTTAACCTGAACTTCGTATCAGCTGACTACTTCGTTAAAAATATTATCAAATGTCAAATAAATTCCAAGACCTATCGATCCCTGTTTTATTTGAACACCAGTTATATGTATTGCTCTTATGTGAGAATTTTATTATTGCCACATTCATTAGTAACTGAAACCCCGCCTCAAATTTGATCATATTAGTAGAGTAACTGCCAACGTATGACATTTATTTGACAGACCTCAAAAAGCAAAACAAAGAACATATTATTAAATAATATGGTCTTAGTAGCCTATAGACCTAAATTAATTTTGGAGGAATACGTGAAAGGTATTATTATGCCAGAAATTAAGAACCTGAAAGCAGTGTTAGAAACGGGGATGAAGGACAAAGCTGTAACGTACAGTGCGTGGTAATATTTCCACAGATAGATAGCATTTCAGCACAGACAAATCGATAAGATACCTCGGCCCGACCACCCAGAAAATAGAAGATGCAAAAATAGAAGAAGAAGAAGACGACGAAAGAAATTTATGGGCACTTCTTCATCTTTGAGATGTGATGAAAAATTGGAAAATTTTCTTAAGAACATTAATCCTTACATTAGTTAATAATTCAAATAAAAGCTACTTTGTTGACTTTAGTACGAGAAATATTAATAGATGCCGTCGTAAACAGTAAATTTATTTTTGTTGTAATACGTAACTGAACGAAGCACAATTTGAG
>JALBCR010002154.1:0-64611 GCA_030710515.1 Abscondita cerata | reverse complement strand
TCAATGCTTCGTTCGGTTACGTATTACTTATACCGCGTCAGTTTTGTGCCACCATCTACCGGATGTTATAAACCTTAGTATTTTCTGCAATTTTCTTGTTGCTTCTAATTCAATTTCTTAATTATTTATTAATTTCTTCTTTATTTTTCTGCCAACCTTCCTTGTCTTTCTTTTCTTGAAGAGTATTGCTTAACTTCAGACTTTGTCTTTAAATTTTATTAGTTATAATTAGCTTTGTTTAAACCACGCATTTTCACCCTTTGCATCTTAATGTTTTTGTTGTCTATCACTTATTCACATATTCCTTTTATCATCTCTCACATTTTGTGTCACCAGCAGGCCAGTAACCGACCTTTCGATTAATTCATAACTAATACCGGTTTCCTTTTGGTTGGAATTCACAGTGCTGCGGACAATTAAGCAATGATTAAAATTATCTTCTAGGATCCAACTCAATTCATGTCGTTTCTAAAATTAGTCTTCTCTTGTTTTGCAAATTCGGGCTTCTTTAACAATCAGACATAGTTAATTTCTATCAACTTGGTATATTCAAATAACAATAAAGACAAAATGAAACAGTAAATTAGGTTATAGTTTCTTCTCTAGATTATTAGGTATATAATTTATAAGAATTACAAAGAATGGGTCGACGGAAAGTTGTACAACTAACTCATGATTAAACAGCAGTTAAAAATCTTTTGAGATATGTATTTCAACATTTATTTTCAACACAATAAACTAAATTTAGATAAATCAAATAAAAACTGTCTGGCTAGTCTAGACTTGTCTTCGTGCGACAATAGGAGTATTTGTTGTGACACTTGATATATATTGTAGTTCAGATACTGGATGTTTATGAGTAAAATGCTACTAAATAAAATAAATGTTCACTGATTCACTGGATTGCAGCGGTACTGCGTAAACGGGTATAACATTTGATAAATTTTCTAATTAAAATAATGAATGAAGACAGATTAAGGCCTGACTAAAACCAGGATATATAATAGGACAAAATGTTTTATCTAGAGGAATTTTGTGCCTGTTTATTTATTAATGATTACAATGCTGATATATTAAAGTTGAATATGATTGAACAATTCTTTTTATTATATGATTATAGGGTTTAACACACTAATTTGTTCTTGAGAGATAATTAAAATTTTGTGGAAGTTTCAAAGTTCATTAACATAAACAATCATTTACCTAATATTCATTTGACTGTTATACTAATAATTAAAAATTCTATTAATACTTACAGCAAATCTGTTTAACCAACTTCACGTAACCAGCCAGCCATGCTCTCTTTCAGACATTTTATATGAATAATTTATAGCTTTTTATTATGATAAATCGTGCTCTTCCAAAGAGATTGAAATGTAAAAATAATGGTGATAAACTTCACGTACTCAACACTCATAAACAGTTCATCAATTTAATACGGTATAATTTTGCTGATTTTATTTGAATTTCTCATATGTAATTAATAATTTTTATTAATGTTCTTTAAAAATTAACAAAATAAATTTCAACCAAACTATACGTCATACCAACAATAATTTATGGTACAGTATAATTTGGTGCTATTTATTATTAATAGCTAAAATTTTGTGATAATACATTTAACAGAGTTATTAATAAAACCTAATAGGTAAAACCAGTTTCAGGATGATACTGATTTATCAGAAATGAATTATATGATTAATATACTATTATAGTTGAGACAAGGTATAAAATCGACTTAAATCTCTGTTAACACACTAATTGTTATTTAATTATGATCTCTTCAGTTTTTTATTCTGAAATAAAATATTAACTTGTTATTTAAATTTTGGTACAGATATATTATATTCTAAACGACGAACAAGGTGAACGCTTGAAGCGGATTTAAGGTAAGTGTAAACCGTGCAGCAAAATTGTACTACATCTTGTAGTATCTGACTGTAATATTATACAATTAAAATGTCAGTTTAAAAATAGAAATGAGTTGGATTTTTAACCAGAGATTGAAACATTAATATTAATCAACCTATATTTAAATTAAAATTTAACAGAATTTATAACTTTTGTATCCATTATTTAGTTTAATGAAAGATTTTTTTACATTATTCGGACACAAAATGTAAACAACGAAAAAGAAAAAAAAGGAAATAAAAATAACTCCTACCGCAGTAGTTGTAATGCGATGTAATGTTCTAGGCCTTCTATGGGATCCTCGGGGCTTAGCACTTGTAACTTTAGAAATGGATTTTGGAAAAGCGTGTAAATTTAAGCGAATTCTATTCAAGACTGACTGCACTTAACTTAACTTTATGCATAACGCGATAGGTCGCGTGAACATTCCGCCTACCAAAAACTAAGTTTTTAGAGTAAATAATAATAAACTTTAGAAAAAAAAATAATAAAAATAACAAAAATAAAAAATAAAGATACAACTGCTAAAATTGAGGTAAAGGGCACAGCCATTGGCAGTTTCTACCGTAGCGACGCGAATAACACCATCTGCGCCCGGGTGACATGCGGAATGTACTGAGCTAGAAGCCATTGCGAGCGAGATTTAACTCATTTTTTATTAATACTAAAGTATTAATATCGATTTTTGGTTTTGAGAAAGCGGATGCCAATTCTTAGAACGCTGTTGTACCGTGTGTAAGTATTCTGTATGCCACGTAGTCCAAAATTCTTGATACATATGTTGCAGAAGTTGCCATCGATTGAGATGGTTTATATCTATGTTACATAAATTGGGATTTGTACTCTCAATTTAATGGTTCTAAGAATCAAAAAATGACCTAGTGTCAGTGCTGTGTAAATCGTTAGGGTCCGAACTGAGTGCTCTAACGGCCGAGAATTTAATAAAGCCTCGATTTGAACTAATAATGTGTAAAATTCTTTATAGGTCATTTTTGTTCACCTACCACGAAGAAGTTTGTACTGATTTAGCAACCTCCAGCCTCAGCTAAACCATTAAAATGTGGAGCGGAAGGTGGATTAAAGTGCCACTTGATTAAAAGCCTTTACCTGCCTTAAGCCAAGTCATTTAAAATTTTAAAGCACCAACAAAGTTAGTTCCTTGGTCGCTATAAACATTGGAACAGGAACCCCTGCGTGAGGTAAATTTATAAAACGCAGCCAAAAATGATTCTGCAGTTAAGTTTGAGGCTAGTTCTAAGTGTATCGCGGTCGTAAAACAACAAACAAAAATATAAATATATGATTTTGCCGGTTTATACCACGTGATTAAAGTTAGAAAAGGTCCAGCATAGTGTAAGCAAACGGTGGTAAACGGTTTTAGTTGCAAAACTCGGTATTTGGGAAGGTCTGCCATAACAGGAAAGTAGAGTTTTGGTTTACTACGAAAGCATCTATAACAACGAGATAAACATTGATTTAAAGCACGGCGAGGACTTAAAATCAAAAATTGTTGTAAGAGAATATAGTGCAGGGTTTTATATCCAGGATGTAAATTAGAGCGATGTATATAATCTATCAGAAGATCGGTGAAACGGAGTGAATTGGGAAGTAAAAAAGTGGATGTTTTACGTCGAATGCAACATCTGCATGCCGAAGTATACCGCCTACCCTCAGTAGTCCAATATCATTTACAAACAGAGCTAACTTACAATACGGTTTAGGAAGAGATCTTTTTGTTTTTAATAATTGAAATAACTTTGCGAAGGAATACTGTTGAACATATTTAACAACGGTATAAAAAGCATGTTGAAGTTCAGTGTTAATTAAGGCTTGTCCTAAATGTTTTCTACGAGGAATAAAACGTAGAATATAAGCAATTACTCGTTGAACTGTAAACCAAGAAGAAAACTTATTTAAAAGCTCTTCTATAATATATGGTTTACTTGCAACAGCACGATGGCTCGTTTTTCAGAATTTGCTAGGTCATTCGACCTTAGTATAGGTTGTGCAGGCCATGCGGAACTATTTTCAGCAAGCCTCGATGGACCGCTCCACCACAAAGAAAAATCTTTTAATTGTGCAAGAAAGAGTCCTCGAAACGCACAGTTTGCAGGATTTTCAGCGAAGGGACATAACACCACGACAGGCGCTTTGAGGATATGGTTTCTGCACATGAACAACACGGTTTGAAACAAAGTGTTCCATCTATGCGGAGATGCTGATAACCAAGTAAGTACTACTTGTGAGTCTGACCAACAATATAGACCATGAAAAATGATTCTTTTGACAAAATACCAAAACGGTTAGATAAAACATCAGCTAACAGCGTAGCCGCATATAACTCCAATCGAGGAAGAGATATCGTTTTTAACGCAGCTACTTTAGATTTTTCACAAACCAAAGAAGTGGTAATTCTTGATTTGGCAACAGAATGCGAATATATATAACGCAACGTGTATCGTATTTGCGAAATTTTCCAATCAAGTTTTGAACTATAGGTCTTGTATAAGTTTTTTTACTATAAATATGGTTGGCGAAAAAATTTAATGGGTCATAGACTCGTGCTATCTCTGACAAATTGTTGAGCTTTGTAGGAGGTTTATCAAAAGCTAAACACGAATAGAAAAACCGTCTATGACTGGATTCCACCTGAGTGCAAGAACTTTAACAAAATGTGGTTCTGCGGTGTCAAAATTGAAACAATCTTGAATTTCAAATTTGGAAAGTTTGTTAAAATACGGGGTCATTGCTAGCCCACTTGCGAAGATTAAACAACGGTTGTGCGTTTAAAACAAGTTTATTGATTTATTCTATTTTTCAAAATTAAAATATACAAATATAAACGTAAACAAGTTATCGCTTATTGCACTATTTGTACCGAGCAATAGTGCAATCGTAACGGACACGAAACTGGAAAATTGAAGTGTTCAAGCGAATGTATAGCGTTATTTTTGAATAATTTAAACTAATCGTTAAATTAATTATTACAAAATTAATGCATCGGGCTCAAAGGACCAAAATTATGCGGAGCATCCGCAAACATAAGAAACTGGACACAAAATGAAAACAAAGATAAGAAACAAAAGGGAAATAAAAATAACCTACCTCAGTAGTTGTAGTGCGATGTAATGTTCTAGGCCTTCTAGGAGATCCCCTGGGCGTAGCACTTGTAACTATAGAAATGCGGATTTTGGAAAAACGTGAATTTAAGCAAATGCTATTCAAAACTGACTGCACTTAACTTAACTTTATGCATAACGCGATAGTTCGCGTGAACACGTAGTTATGATTATAGAAAAGTATAGTGTTGAATTCGTCAAAAACATTTTAAAGTCGTAATATTATTAAACTCGGCTTTGCCTCATTTGATAAATATTATATTTTTGAGGATAATCTGAGTAAAAATGACACAATAAAAATTGATAATACAGATTTCCATGAACAATTTAAAAATAAGTAAATTTTACTTCTAGAGACGAAAATAACACTTTTACAATAAGGCAACCCTAGAAAATCCTACTTTCATATCTATAAGTAAAAAATCAATTTTTATTGTATTTCGGTTAATAAAAAATGCGACAATTAATTGTATCCACGACGCCCGACTTTGAGCTAGAATCTTTTTGCACTAATTATAAATAGTTATGCGCTGGTCAAAAGTGCTTAACTATCAAATTAATATTTATACATTATGTTAATAAAAGAAATCCTGAGAGTTCATCATACACATCCATACAAACCAAAATTTGTTAATACGCTCAACTTAGAGATTTGATACCTCGATTCAACTTGTTGGCTGGTCTCGAGGAATATTGGAAGACAAACCCTTTTTTGTTAGAAAAATACTTTTCACTGATGAGACAATGTTTACGTCTAATAGAGTTATGTGTTCCCAAAACATTCGTTGGTGGACCTCTAAAACTTCTAACTTTGTGATTGAATGCCGTGTTCAGTAAGAAACGTGTAAGCTGGTATTTTTAGTAATCGAATAATTAGATCTGCATCTCCTAGAAAAATCCTACTTTCTTATCTATAAATAAAAAAATCAATTTATAGTGATTATCATTGTGTGTAATTATTTTATAATTTCTGATTTTATTATTTGATTCTCATTTGGTGGAAAAATGACTATTTACTATTTGAGATAAATTAAAACATAAAAAATAAGTATAGTCACAAACAACCTATCCAAATTGAATTAAAAGTGTTTGAAATTATTTGACTGTTTGTACAAATCAAGAATAATGTATTCATTATTAATACACTGTTATAACCTGTTTGACACTGATTATAGCCGACTTCATATGCTTGGTTAATTAATTACCTATTTGAATTAGCAGTAGTGAATAGCCAAACATTATTCCGTAATAAAGATTTGAATTGATCATCTAAATATCATCATTTGAAGTCGGTCGTACCTACTTGTTTTTATTAATAACTTTTTAAACACACTAGCACAAAATTTTTAATTATCAGCAATAAATAGCACAAAATTCGCACACAATTATAATGTAATAAAATGTTAAATTCATGAAAGGTACGGCTATGTAGTTACGTACCCATTTGTTTTTGTTAGTAATTTTTTGAATACATCAGAACAAAATTTTTAGTTTTCAGCAATAAATAGCACAAAATTAGCACAAAATTATACTACAATAAAATGCCAAATTAATCAAATGGACACAGCTACGTGAAGTCGGTCCATTAAAATGGAATTTTATCATTGAAATTTAAGGATATGAAGTATAGTTAACTGATGAAAGAATTTAAACCTGAATTCAGATGCCAAATATGTTGTAGATTAATCTGAGGAAGAATCATCAATATTGACAACAACAAAGATAATATTTTACAATCGGAGAGTGAATCGGATCTGGAAGAGAACATACCTCTGCCAATTATTCAGGATAATCTAAGGAAAGTGTAACTGGTCTAAAAATATAATGCCCAAAGTATCAAAAAACTTTATTTAAAAATCTTGAATAAGCAACTGTTTAAAAAATATGGGGTTTCCACACCAGAAGAACTGTTTCAACTTTTTCGACTTTTTCAAACACATGGTTTTTCAAACAAACCTGTATTGTCAAAATCAAATGCTTTTTTGGCTATAAACGTGTATATGGGTTAAAAAAAGCTTTCCAGCTGTAGGGATCATTGGAACTCGTCACTAGATTTTCATGATTCCTACATCAGCTCAGCGATACCTGTCAAACGTTTTGTTTAGATTCTATCAAAAAAAACGGATCATAAGCGTCTACAAAGTTTGGATAATGGTAAACAAAAATGGATATTGCCAAAATTTTTAAATCTACACAGAAAAACCAAATTATGCTAAAAACAGCTTGTGTTCTAGGATGAGGAAGAATTTATTGAAAGGAATAGAAGACAAAAATCATTTTGTCTTTTTTGACAATTTCTTTAATTCAGTACAATTATTAGAGGAACTGAAAAGTAAGAGCATTTATGCATGTGGCACAGAAAATTGCTTTTAAACTTCAAGCCAAATAAACTGATAAAACGTGGTCAAACTATTACAATCCCACAGAAATGATCCAAGTTGATCGGAACAATAGGAATGGAATGTTTGATAACATTTCATGTCCTATTGCATTGGTAGATTATAATCAAAACATGAATTTCGTTGACAAGTTTTACCAAAACCTCAATATTTATAAGACTGGTCGTAAATAAAAAATGTTGGTATCGCATTTTTCTATTTACTAGATGCACCATTGTTAACGCTTTCGTTCTGCACAAGGAATTAAATTTAAAAAAATATTTATAAAACTTCAGAAGAAAAACAGTGAGTTTTCTTCTGTCAGACGCTGTAGTAAAATACAAAAAGAATTGCCGTAAAATAAAATCGTGTTGCTATCAAAAATCAAACCGTATGTGCCTGTTGAAATACAAACGATTGAAAGTACTTATCAGCCGGAAAGGTCCACAAGACGTCGTTGTGCTAAGTGCAGTGAGGAACAAATTCGGACGGACGTTTCTTTATTATTTGAATGTCAACTTTTACCAGTCTCTGGCTTTCTATTCTAGTAGTAAATTATTGTATTTCGGGTAATAAAATACGACAATGAATTGTATATACGACGCTCCGACTTTGAGCTAGAATTTTTGCATTTCGTGCATTTGAATTTTTGAACTTTAATATGGATACTTTTAAAGTATTTAAATTATAGTTCTTGAACTAATTATAAATAGTTATGCGCTGGCCAAAAATGGCTTAACTATAAAATTAATATTTATATTTTATGTTAATAAAAGAAATTCTGAGAGTTCATCATACACATCCATACAAACCAAAATTTGTTCATACGCACAAACCTAGAGATTTGATGACTTGATTCAACTTGTAGCCTAATGGAGTTGTGTGTTCCCAAAACACTCGTTGGTGGACCTATGAAAGTTCTAACTTTGTGTTGAATGCAGTGATCAGCGAGAAATGAGTGTTTAATAATCAAATAATTAGACCTTATATTTTTGGACATACTTTCAATTCGGAAGCTACCAATTTCTGAATAATCAAATTATTTATGATCTGCATGCAATTCCTTTACGTATTCGATACACTGTATGGTGTTAGTATCACGGGGCTCCATGCCATAGTCCAGAATTATTAACGCATGTTTTGACACAACATTTCCTGGGCGCTAGATTGGAAGATATTTTACAAATACTTGGCCAGCCAGATCATCAGATTTGGCACCCCTATATTACTTCCTCTGAGAGAGAGGATTATCAACGAAAAAATTTATAAAATTGCAGCTGCAATGACTCGGAATTCAGTGACGGATTTTGTAAAAAAAACTGTTTTTTGTATGGAGAGAGATGGGGGGCAGGTAGAATTCGGATTTATTATTGTTGTTATTGTTCTGTTATTATGTTGAATTACATACATTATGTAACTAATTTTGTTAAAATTTTGCACATAATTTTTATTTTGAGTAAAATAAAACTTCTTTGATGTTTTAGAACTTTTACACCAAAAAAAATTTTATTCAACAATCAATAAAAAAATCCCATTTTTCAAGAACTTTGTGAAAACGTTGAGATATAATTGAATTATTATTAAACTTTTTTTAAGTTTTACAATTGATTGTTGCTTAACGGCGCAATCTGTGTGTTCACTATTTTCTAATTATAACAAAAACACATGGTATTTACATTATACAGGGTGTTAATGAATTTGTGTTAGACATTTGAAGAGCAAGAGGACATTTAGAAATAAAGTGAAAGTTTATATAAACATTTATGTTTTGAGCTTTACCTATCACTTTTTATATTTTCGATAGTGAATTAAAAAGTTTTTGCTAATAAAGGTACTCTTGTTTAGAGTACACAAGAAAAACCCGATTTTAAATTTTTTTTTATTTTGCTGTCACACTAATTTTTTAAAATAAAAGTAAGCTTTGTAAAATCAACAAAACAAAAATTTGTTAGTAATAATTATTACAATAAATGTTGGAATTGACGTACCACCAACCTGCAGATATGTAGGAAAATTAACCCGTAGATATTATCTTTCAAAGACCTGCAGATCAGAAACCGAAGCTCAAAAGTATATATATATATATATATATATATATATATAACTATTTTGCATGTTCTGCTTGCCGTCAAATCTGTAACACGGTATTCATTACACCCTGTAGAACGCCGTCAATATCTTTATTGACGCATGATCAGTTTAGGTTTTTTAAAAATTATCATTTTGACTTTCATTGTTTGTTAGTGGCAAACTCCCAAACTAAGCATAAATTTGAATAAAAAAAAAATTGAAAAAAATTACTAAATATCAAAGAAAATCCAAGAACTACTTAGTTTAGATTTTTATTCAGACATTCGTTATAAATAAAATTACAATACACTTATCTAACGCTATATTCACGATAAAGGTTGTGACGTCAAGCCAATGAGAGAGTGTTCTGGGTATTTAAACAAATTCCGTTACTTTTGCTAAGTTTTTGTACATAACAAGCAATTGAGTGACTTTTAAAATTTATTCATTTAATTTTAAGACTATTTTGGACGTATATTACCTTTCACAATAAATATTTTACAATAAACCACCATTTGTATTAATCCAAATATTTCTATCATAACTTTTAGAACTAATCGCTACAGCAAAAACGTAAGAGCGATTAATTATTTGAGATTCACTGATCGAAAACACTCCATCTAATAGCATTGTTTTATTAGATACTTTTTCCTGTTTATAAAGTGTTTTCTTTTAATGATGGTCTTTAAAAGACAAATCTTTCATTAAAGAAATTTAATTTGTTAGTGAAGCCGTTGAGCAAAGTACTTAAACTTTTTACGGCGACAGGTTAAATTTATTAGAACGTTTACTTTGTAAATATTAGATTATCTGATGTTCAATATAGAGATGGTCGTTAAGGTAAATGTGAATTTGAAATAGATAAAATATGACACATAATTTACCTTTTATGTAACCTTATATAAAAGTGCGCTATAAATTATATGAATAACTCTTGAAAATCCAGAACGTAATTTTGAAAATAATTTTGTGCAAGAACTTCTCTTTATATTTTTTAAAGCCCAACGATAATAAAATGAACAATTACTTTCAAATGAAACAAGAATTTAATATTGAGAATAGAAAATGAGTTTTCTACAATAGACAATAAGTAATTGAAGAACAAAAGAGTATCTAGAGCATGAACGAACAAAACTAACAACGTCGTATCATATCGTAAAGATTCTCTTGCTCGCAGGGGTGGTTAAATGTCAAAACTTGTTATCAATATCTCATCTACGCCACTTCAAATGTCGAGTCTGCGAAACGCTTTGCAAACTTGCACAATAAAAGGTTAATTATAGTTTTCTATTGTAAAAGGTTTTTAGAAGACTTTCTTTGTGGATATTAAAAAAATTGCACATAAATAAATGTCATGGCATTTAAAAAAAAATACGAAACAAAAATATACTTTTGCGTTATAATTGAAGTCGTATGAACCAAATTTGGATAAAAAGTTTTAACCTACTTTCAGTGAACTATTTAACTCTTGTAGTACACTTGTTCTTGTTTCAGCAGACCTTTTTAAAATACACTTGCGTTGTTACCGTAATTCTTGTATTTTAAATAATACTTTTAAGATGAGTTACCTCACCAAAAGTTAATCATTGTTCACAGTTAAGTAATAATTATCTCTCACTTAGTTTAAGAAACATGCAGTATACTTTAGAGGTGGAAAATAAATTGATATAAAATGTAAACCCATATTCTGACATTCATGAAAAAAATTCGCAATTCCAATTTTACTAGTTCGACAAATTAACAAATTAATAGTGTAATTACGAATATTTTATAAAACAATTAATACTTTTTGAATCTGTTTAATTAATTGTAAAACGTGGTTTGTAAGTTTTTCTCGAAATTGATTTTACTTCCTTCTACAGTTTTTTTACGTTTGCCACAGCCGACCATGTACAAAGCAGGTACCCAAAAGCAAAGACAGTTTTATGCTGACAAGTCTTTTTTAAGAATATTTAAACACGTAGTTAACAATAAAAAAAATTAAAATAGTTAAAACTTAGTTTATCGGGGCAGCAGGTAAAATTTGACAATGTTAGGATTGTAAAATATTTTAACATTTTTTTATCGTTTTTTTTAGAGGTTGATTTAGTGATAGTATACACATAGTATAAGCGTGTTAGATGGTTCTGCGTTTTTGCCCAAATACATGGTCATGGTGAGAATTTATTTCCTTAAATAATAAAGACAGAATCACTCAAAAGGGACTTCTGCACTAAGTTGTTATAAGGTCGATAGTTTGGTCGCTTAAAATGACATTTTAGACATTGATCTCAGACCACTTTTTTTGCCCGAATGCATTCTTTCCTCCAGGTTTATGCGTGTATTTTTTTCTGGCAGTTTTTTATTTTATTTTTTTTTCAAAATCAATTAATATTAGTAACAGCATTTAAATTCGCCATTGCGATTGATAAAAAACACTATTTCAAGGACCCATATAAAAAATCAACTTAAAAATCGGTTAATAGATTTTTGTTACCACCTAATGTATAGCATGTGTCGAACTACAAAGATGACGTAGACGTTTTCTATGTTAAATTCAAAACTAATGTATATTTTTTCTGGCTCAATTTGAGCACAATATAGCATCATATTATACGACACAAATAAATTTGTGTAGTAATGCAAGTGTTGAAAAGGTGTTTTAATAAAAAAAACATTAAAATGTTTATAAAAAATTTAGGCCACAAATTCGGGTTCAACCCTATACTTGTAATCTTTTCTTATTAATAAAATTATTATAGATGTTTGTTGCGTTGATTTGATTTGATTTTATCGAGAAAATTACACAGAAAATTGATCGAACACTTTTATCGCTTGTTAACTGGATACGACCCCTATATTTAACAATAAATGAGAAAGATTCATTCTTTAAAAAAAAAGTATTTAAATTTAGATATGCAAAAACATTGCTTGACAGGCAACCAAAATTGCACTTAAAAATTATTTAATACCGTCACCTTTGAAATGACGTAGGCGTTTCAACAAATACTTGTGGTTAATTAAAACTAGATTCAACAAAATATGTAAATACTTTAACTACTAAAGCAAAAATCAAAAAACCGTTACTGAACCTTATAGTTACCAAACGAATAACTTGATCTTTTCTTTGATTGGCTACACGTTGGTTCTATGTAGGTCTAAAGTTTAAATGTTCAAAAATAATTTACATTTGCTAATATGGGACCGATATCCCCAAACAACACACCGCCAATATTCTATAAATTATATTCAGCCGATGTTGGCTGAATGTAGAATTATTAATTTTTTGAGTATATTATACTGATGCGATTTTTGATTAAAATTTAATTGGTCCAATATTATTTTACAAGCGTAATAATGAACCAATATATTTGGTATGCTCAATATTATTTCTAATAATGAGTCAATATAACTTATTAATATTGATACGATATAACACTTTGTTTCATTCCTATTGCGATGGATTACGCACAAATATTTTAATTAAAAATGTTAATTGCATTTAGAGCAATGAGAAACTCTTTGTTTGCGTTATTTATCACAAGGCTTGGGATTCGTTTGCACAATGTCAAAAATGGTTGAATTAACAAATTTATTTATACATAAAAATTGTTTTTTATAAGGAACAAACAGTTAACAAATAATAAATCCTAAATCTAAAATTTATAATACGCGGCATGCATGCATAAACAATTAATAAATGTTTTTTTTTATTTACACAAATTATTTGTTTTTACTGCTGACAACGATGTCATTCTCACCGAACGGTAAAACTACGTAAACTAATGCACGTTCAAAATTTCTTTGCACACTAAAGTTATTCATAAATTATAAAAATTAATTTTTTACAGAGCGTTTATTGTATTCTTTTCATTATCGCTACAACTAACTTACTACCTAAATAATTTTTTTATTTTTTAATTAAACGGAAAATATTCATTTATGTACAAACTAAATTATTTTATTAATTTTATTTATTCGTATTTCAACAAACAGAAAAACACCAAAAACTGCACCAAAAACTTTACTCGGACACGTGTCGGCGATACCCGCTGACTGTTTTTGGGTTGCATGGTTGGTGTTTTATTTTACTATGCTGTGTTTTTGCTGTAAAACTAATAGCAACTTGTTTCGTGTTAAATAAAAAAGTTGTTGAGTTTTAGTGTAATCTCTTTATTTCTCCGAACTGCTTCCTTGGAATTTTTAATCTCTACTGTAGCTGCCCGACCAACAAACGGAGAGTAAACTTTTGTCATTAAATCCGGCGCCAGAGATTCGTCCTCTTTGTTATTTACAGAAACTAATCGAATTGGGAAGCAAGCGTCACATGAGCATACAAACAAAAAATACAATTATAAGGCTTTATTAGCTTTGATCCTCTTAACTTGAACAGAATCGGCATAATCTAATCTTACGTTATAAAAAGCTAGCTAATTGACGTTAACTCTTGTCATTGGCAATTTTTAAAAATTGTTATTAACTATTGTGACGGTATTAATTCATAAATAATTAATTTATTAAGAAATTTTCTCCCTACAGTATAGGCCGCCGTGTTTACACTAATGCCTCTGATTATGCATTCTTATATTGGGTAGTTTAAGAGATTTTACTTGTTTAGAGTTGTCCGTTCCGTTTTTGGTATTTGTGTATTCTAAAATTTACACCTCGTTTTCTCGCAAAAATTATATCTTCTTTTCGTTTAAATCTCCGTTCTAAAAGGTGTTCATGAAAAGTGCTGTCTAGGGGTTGAACAATTAAACATATGCTTTGTAATAGCAATTGAAGTAAAATCGTCTCATTCTAATTAGGAAATAAATCTTTGATTCCAGTGTAAGTACCTTTCTTTGTTTTATTTTTTGTGTTTTAATAAAGTATTTGTTCTTACGGGTTCTATTAATTATAGGCACCTTTTTATTTGTTTGTTTTAACGTTTTGGTTTTTCGTTTGACGTACTCTATTTTAATTGGTCAATGGATATTTAAGGATGGTTATACTAGCAATGATAATAATCCAAAAATTATAACCTATTGAAGGGGATACTTTGAAATTCAAGACTGAAACTATAATGAAATGATTAATCAAGCTAAGTTATTTCTTTAAGCATGTCATTAATTAATTTTGTCGCGTTATATGTATTTGTATCGTGATTGAGAGTTTCACAACGTAACTTTTGGGCTCTTATTCTTATCCTTATGTAAACTCAAAGGATCCTAATTGTTATTAAGTACCGTTTGAACAATACTTTGTCGTGTAAATCATTTGTAAGATTTATCGGTGTTCGCGACTGTCAAATACGCTAATCTATTTGGGGGCGTTTGTGCCTCGAATTTATATTCGTGTTTTTAACGCGCTCTCGTGAATGATTGGTGTTTGATAACGATATATAGCTATTGATTCTAATTGATATTATCTATTTGTATGTTTATGTGTTTCTCGATGTGTTAAATTAAACTCTCTAGTCACTAAACCAATATACGTAATTCTATGCACGTACAGTCTATTTCTGTATCTATGAGTACATAGGGGCTTTAGATATTTCTTTACATAATCTTAGGTGGCGCTTTATACATTTTTGAGCAGTGTAACGATTTTAATCCAACCACGACCACTTCCGACTAAGAAGAGCTACCGGGGGACATCGAGACACTGCTATATATTTATTTTGAATTGTTTACTAATAAACCGCATAATCTATGCTAAGAAAGATGAACCATGAAATCAAAACCTGTAGTCACACAAGTGCTTTGGATTAACCCATTTACGGCCAAGGTACCAAATACTTTTATAAACACAAAATATTTATTTTTTCTATTTTAAATAAAGAATTGATTATAAATCTAGCATAAAAATCAAGTTTTTTTGCGTTTATGAAAAACAACCTGATGCGTAAACGCATCAGTGGCCGAATACGACTTACAAAAATAGCACTCGCTATTATCTGGCAAACAAAATTTAAATACATTATTTATGATGAAATGAATCGAAACAATTAGCGTGGACATGCACATTACACTTTTTCACACATATATATAGTTGCACTGTGACAAACTCTGCATCTTCTTCTAGCTTTTGTAGCTTCCTGAATAATGACATGCCCAATTTCGTCTGTTCTTATTTCACTGGGGATATTGCTCGATCCTCCACTTCTAGACGCTTCAGTTTGAATTTTCAAAGACGGTAAGCAATGTAAGATTTGAAATCTAGTTGTGACATTTTTTTTAATTTATTATATTGAAAATTTTCCATGCATTCACTATGGCACTGTCAAGCGCATTTGAAAATAAGAGCCACCACCATTTATTCCCCAAGATTCTGGAACGATAATTTGCAATAGCATTGTCATGTAAGTCTACTCCCCCCATGAATTTATTGTATTCGCAAATTACTGCAGGCTGATTTATATTATCATATTTTTTTTCTTTTCGATTATATCGCTTTGCTGCTTGTACGGGTTGAACATTGTAACAGTTACTGATTATCGTCACTACAGAATTGTCATTCCAACGCACAAGTGATATACGAGTAGATTCCTCATAAGTACTGCTGTAAGAGCCACGTGCTTTTTTGGAGATTTCTTTCTTTGTTTGAAGAGGACAACCTTGTGTCCTGTTATCGCGTATTGTGCCAGTAATAAAGTATCCTTTGTCATGTAACAAAGAAATTAATTTGTAAGACGAAAAAAAGTTATCAAAGAATACTTTATGGGCTCCATTTTCTTTAACAACTGACAACAAATTGACGACTACTTGACCTCCTAAACCTAGTGGACTTTTTGAGTAGAAGCACCAGCATATGGAATGAATTGATAAGGTAGCCATCAGACGAACAAATACACCACAACTTGAAGCCGAACCTAACAGGTTTTTCCTTTCATATACATCTTGCATGAATGTCGCCCAAAGTAAGGCACCATTTGTTCGTCTATAGACAAATTCTTCGAAAACACACCAAACTGCATAAATTTTTTATTCAATAATTCAAAAATGGGCGAAGTTTACTAAATTTATCATTTTATCTAGTTGGGTATTGTCAGATAAATGAATATTTCTCTTTATATTTATGAATTTATTTCGACTCATGCAATCTTTGACAATTTGTAAGCCTTTGTCTGCCTCTGTAGACCAGTACAAATCAGCTTGCGGTAGAGTATGGTATCCGGATAAAATCGTGGTCCCAAAAACTTCAGCAATCGTCTTTATGAACTATAAAGTCGTGCCTGTTATTATCACGAGCGTATTTTTGTATACTGAAGAATACTTTCGAGAATTTCTTCGTCAAAGAACATAAAAATAAATCCAATGGTGTTTTACCGTCTAACTCGTTCTTCAGAGTAGCAATATTTTCTTTTTCTTTTTCATCAAAAGCGCTGGGCAGAACATATTCGCATTCTCCTACTTTCCAGATTGGTTTTGGTCATTGTTTCCTGACGATTTTGCACACTTTTTTTGCCAAGGTTCATCATCTGAGTCATCATAATTCAAATCGTCATCGTACGTATGAATTTCAAATGTTCCTGCGATATCTACATTTTCATTCGACTTTTCACAACCTTCCTCAAATATTTCTTCGTCCGTTAATTCGTCTACTTCTGGTGGTATATACACAGCATCTATATTACCTGCATTAAAGGAATCAAATATATTGCTTTCCAAAATATCAAATATAATTTCGTTTTACCTCTATCAGCTTCTAATTCATTTGCTATTTCTTCTAGAGCAATTTCTAATTCTCTATGCGTAAGGTATTTTGGCATTATTACACTTTTAAATATGTCACTCGATAACACTAACTTATTGTAGCGCAATACAAATGCAACTGGCTACAAAAATGAACATCGAAATCAATCTGCGTGTCGTGACAAGACTTGACTTGCAATACTATTGAAGTTTATAGTTCCGGCCATTGATGCGTATACGCATCATCCAAGTTTAGATGCTATTTTTCATACATTTTCTAAAATTTGCAAAACAAATGCATTTCTTTTACTTTTACGATAGGTTTAGATTAACACTTTAAAGACAACAACAAATTTTCATGATCCAGTAATTAACAACAGAAAATCAACTATCGGCTGATGATGCATCCCAATTTTTGCTAATTTCAAATTGTTTTCGTTTTTTCTATGTTTAATATTTTACATAATATTTATCTTTACTTTAGTGTTACTGTCCTTATACTATATTATTTTCATAATTTGTGTTAAACTTTTCGGGTGATAGTACCAATAAATACACATTTGAAAGGTGATGCGTTTACGCATCATTGGCCGGAAATGGGTTAACTCCTCTAAAAATTAGACAACTTACATTATGTTGAGAAAATACATGTCTCCAGTAACAAATGTTAGTTAATCCTTGAATGACCGCAATAGGGTTAGCTACAAAGATGTTATATCGGTTAGGTGCAGAATGGATCCAGTTGAGAGTAACCATGAAATCGGTCTAATAAAACACTCTGTCATATGAAATATCAAAGTTTTTGATAATTCGGCAAGAAGCAAAAAAGCCGCACACAACTCTAATCTTGGTATACTTACTTTATGCAGTGGCGGTACTCTAGATTTTACTGCGATTAAATTACATTTTATAGGATTTGAAGTAAAACATCTTATGGTAATACAAGCTACGTTTGCAAGGTTGTATAAACGCTAGTTAAATTTCTTTTTAATCGGTTGTAACCTTCGTTGGTATTTTTGTGGTTGAATCGCTTTGGTTTGTTAAATTGTTTTAAAAATATTATGCCGATTCATTCTATTACTTACAACAAGTTTCAAGAGTTTTGGTTGCGGTACATGAAAGATGCTTTATTTATAACGCTCATTTTCGTTTTGAGCGCGATTTGTCGTACAGTTATCAACAAGTTAACATGTGCCTTTAGAACATATTGTGTCGCAAAAATTAAATGTTTCCAGTTTAAAGTAAGATAAAAGATAATTACTCTAATTCGCTAGACGCGGTTTACGTAATCTTCATTCCGAAATAGTATGTTGTTTTTAAAGTAACTGGTATTTACACACAGAGTGTGCTAAGCGGTTTAGAGAATTTTCGAACTATGTTTGCGTATATTATACCTGGTCGATTTATTCTTCATCGTGACGATCCGTCAGTTTGGCATTTAATAAAAACAATTTTTGTATTGACACACCTGTACAAGCACTTTGTAACAAATAGAATCATTACAATTTTCGCTTCCGATTTTGATGCTATCGTCCGTGTGATTGACTTCAATTAAAACCGCTTCCGTATCTTTCAATTGTATCGTCACTTCCTACAACCTAGCGTTACCGTTAGCTCGGCACATCAAACGTTGTAAAGTTTTGTTTTAACGAAATAACGTATTCGCGTATAACTATAGTACTGGATTTTATTACTTTTATTTATGTTTGCGTAAATTTAATTCAAGTCAATCCAAGTCCGTTTTATTATACAATTTATGTTGTGACGGCCAACGTCAATTTTATTGATAGAGTTAATTAAATTAACAAGTGTAAAACTATAAACATTATTTTCTTTTTAAGTTTTCTTTGATTAATTAAAAATTGTAAATTAGGAATCACATGTTCAATAAGATTTAATTGTAGATTCTTGTGTATATCGTTATTACCATTGTTTTGATTATAGCATAACTATTTATAATATGTAGGTGTTTCAAATGCAGTAAACTATATTAATTTTTAATCTCAGCAGTTTTTAATACTTACTTGATTATGTTTTTGTGTACGTATTGATAACAATACAGATTAGTGACAGTACTTTCACAAAGTAGAAAGTACCGTTCTGGTCGAGTTTATGGTAAACGAGGGCTGGAAGTTAATCACCTTTTCTTAATGTTTGACGGCGTGGCAACTTATTAATTCAACTCAGGTTATTCCACGAAAGCAAAGTTTTCCGAAACCACACCCTTTTTCCTTTGAGCTTTAGTGCACACTTCCAATTTATGTTGGGTTTTAATCATAATTGACGTAAAGTTTTTTTTTGCATGTAACATTTAAATTTTAATTTTATGGTGGATTTATTGTTAACGGTTTGTTAACGACTAATTACGATTTAAGCAACCGGGTTTTTAAAATAAAAACAGTTAAATTATTTTGATGGTTTTAAGTTGGTATCTAACTCATGGTATTATTTGATAATAGTATAATGGCCTATTTCTATTGGTTGGAAACTGTGTCTTAAAATAAAAAATCTGAACTTTCATTAATTTTATCAAAATATGGATTGTAACCGGAACAATTCAATTATAGAAGTTGAAAGATGGTCATCTTTGTTGACCGAGTACTTTATTAAGTAACGAAAATATGCAAAGTATCATTTTACACCATTCATTTATTTCTGTGTTGTTGATGGTAAAAACGAATCGCATAATAACGACTAGAAAGTAAAATATGCAAATCGTGAATGGTTAAAATAGTTTGTCCCATCACGGTTGATGTGCAATATTTTATAAGCATCTACCTACATTTGAAAACTGATTCAGGGATCAATTCATTGGTATAATTGCGGTTCATCGAAATATTACCGTGGGCGTAGAAAAGTGTTTTTACATAAATCGAGCAATAAACAGTTTTTATTCTCGAATGATGTATTACACTCCTGCTTTGCAGTCATGTACAACCCTCCGCTTAATCCAAAATGCGGTTTACAACTTTTATTATTAAAAATACTATTATTATATCATTACTTAACAGTTTTTATAAATAAATTTTTCAAAATAATTATAGGAGCAAACATGGTTCTTGACTGGAAAAACTAAAAAAGTACATTTAGGGCCGATTTTTTGCGTATTGTCCCATTAAATAGTTGAATATACATTGAAATAATTGATGGTAAACACGAATGCTTCGAAACACTCAACTTGTTTATTTCAGCAGACATAATTGCGTTTGTATTAAAAAAAAACTATTATTTGAGTAGAATTGTTTAACTGCTGCAGTACTTTTCTATGTTTGAACTGGCTAATGCTATAAAATTCTAATCCGGGTTGAAAACATTACTTTTATTAGAAGAAATATTTTAGAAAGAATCCATCTCAATTTCACAAAATTCAGTGGTAATTGCCGCTGATTACTAACCTCACAACATTACCATTTACAAACCTTTCATTAATTACAGTTCACTAACTTTATCTTAATCACCAGAAAAAACTTGTCTCCTGTTGGTTTCTCCTAAAAGCTGAAGTAGTGTTTGTTCTGTAGTTTAACTTGGTTGAATAACTTTAAATTTAAATCAAATCGTATTTATTAATTCAATTAAATGTCATAGAAAGTAAAAAATCATTATCAAAAATTAGTAATGAAATGAGATAATGGTATCAATCAAATCAAGAACAAGAACAATTAATTAAATTAAAGTTGTGTTTAAGCGAATTAAGTTTAGAAATTAAAATTTAAAACTGGAACATATTTAGTAATTAAATCAATGCTTATAGAACATAAAAAGGAAAATGATAAATCAACAAGTTTTGTAACGCTAACACAACAACGAACATCCTTTTTTATCAATTTTTTTTTTTTTTTAAATACGGTAAGTAATTTATTAAGAAAATACAATTTTACAATCAATAAGGTATACTTGTATGCCCGGCGACAAAAATAAAGACCGGTTTTGTAAAAATTTGTATAGTCTAGTCAATAAATGTTTTTTAAGATTGGGAGAAGTTGTCCCGAAAAGAAATTCAATTTGGAATGGCATCTAAAAACTTTAAAAAAAATTTCCAAAAAGGACCGCAATAAGTGGTTTAAATACTAAAACTTAGCTGTAATCATCGAGGTGTAGTTTCAGAATAAAGGTATTCTGCCAGCGAAAAAGTTTGATTGACCCAGGGATTCTTCTTAGGGTTGGTGTGCGGAGAAGAACAGCAAACAAATAACTTCCTCGCTGGAGAGTATGCAACATAGCCAACCTCTGTAGGCGATGGTATTTACGTTGGTCTGCGGCTTGATTAGTGCAAAACCGTGGTGTTGTCTTCCATGTATAGGGATGGTTCTTCATTAGCTACTTCAGCATCCTCGAGGTTATCCAGTATCGTTACACAACAAGCACATAATGTCGGACGCAACGTGCTTTAAAAGCATATGCCGCAATCAAAATTAAAACAAATAGGAAGAAATCCAAATACTCACGGTGAATGTAGCTAGATTAACCGTAAACGCCAATTTGTATTGGAAATTGTAAAACCCATTAAATAGTTTTTGGTGAGGAATTTTACGTTAGAAAAAATGCTAAAACACCCGCGTGCATCAAACGAGAAAGGAAAAATGTCCGCTGTCCGTCTAGAAAATTTTCAGTCTAATTTGACTTCTACCAATAGAAAATTAGCAACATGCGCGCCAAAATCAACTTTTTGTAGCATTATACCATTTGCGACACACGTTCTAAGACGGCTCACAACATACGTCCTAAATACGAAAAGTAAAACCGTAACAAGAGGCGAAATTTTCTATGACCCAAAGGACCATAAACACTCTTTCTCAGTAGTAGAATTAGTGTTGTATATTTTCCTTGCAACAAACAGCTAATATAGTTTACCGTTTCCATTTTGTCGAATTCTGGAGTATACAAACGGAAAGAAAAGTCAAGACCGGACATGATTAGCGCAGAAGCTAAAGTTCTTACAAGGTGAGAATAATTAAAATAAAGTATCAAATTTATAAAACTCAACACTAACCCGCAAATTCGACATTTAAGAAACAAGATAGCAACGATGACTAAATCATATAAACTTACCATTTCTGCTCACAACCACGACAAATAAAATGCAGTTGATAGAAAAACTATAATTTCGGACTAACGTCCGGGTCGCTAACAACTAATTACATTCCAACCCTTAAAATTAAAAGGATAAGCAATCCCAAAAAACAACAAATTTAAAAGAAAAGAAAAAAACTGGTGACACAGAAACAAACAAACAGATAATGAGAAAAAAGTTTAGATGATTTGGTGGACCCGATGGTACCACCTACATCTAAAGCAGAGCGTTTGTTGTAGTCAAAATAACTAAAGTTATTGAATAAGTGAACCCGATAAGTCGCTGAATCGAATTGATAGTGGCAAAATAAAATAAAGAATAAGGTAAACTCACGACAAAACTTGAATCGCTTTGTAGAGCTCATGTGTAATTTTTACCTCTCTCGTAGGTTTGGTTACACTAATTGAATTCGTATTCTATCGCAATGCTTCCCAACCAAAAACAAAAACAAAAATTTAACTGTTGATCGATCAAGTTAACTTAAGAACTAAGAATAAAAAATATGTTATCTTAAAAATACGCCAAATACGCCCCAAAGTAAATGAATTTTTTTTCCAAAATCTATTAATAATAGTTTAATTAAGAATAGTTAGCGACCAAATTTTATAGGCGCCCTGGTAGGGAATATACAATGTGTTACAAATTTCCGCACAAGAATTCAAAATAATGGTTTTTGGTAATAGTCTGGAAAAACGACATGGTTTTGACCTTTTGTGCGGTTACCATGGCAACGCTATGACGTTATCAAACATTTTTTAAAGTGAATGCATAAATTTTTTTGAAATTTGTGAATTTGTTCTATTAATCAAAATTATAACAATATAATACAAATTAGTAGAACAAATAATTTGGAACATTTAAGACTCTATGTTTACGTCGAGATGATAACAATTCGCCCGGAATTTATTCAAAATTTAATTGACTAACATTTACACTTGCCTAGGACATTTGTCAACTTGTTCATGGCCTCCAGTTTCAACATCTTTTATAAATTATTTTGATTACGAACATTTTCTTTTTCGTACAAAAGTATTTCAGTTGCTTCATATTGTAATGATATTTTGTAGATGTCAATAAAGTCATAAAATTAAATAGGCTTCAATTATTTTTTAATACATAATTGTCATTGCTGCTACATTATTTTTGTTTTTAAAATCATTTCAATCTTATATTAAATAGTATATTACATCAGTTTTCTCTTGTGAAAGCAAATGATCTATTTTAGGTATTGTGATGAGATTCTGTTTAAAATGTTTGGCGACATGGCATTGCTAGTAACCGCCATGTGTCAAAATTCATGATTGACTGTGTTTGGCGTTTTTCATCTCTTAAAATCCTTATTTTGAATTTTATTTACTTCTATAACTTTTCTCTTTTTTGTTCATATGCGTATATAAAATTCAAATTATTATAAATGCTCTGATGAGCTAGTAATTTTTGCAGCTGGATCAATAGGAAAATACCATGTCAAACAATATTTCGTAATAATAATAATAATAATAATAATATATACAAAATTTTATTCATAAAATCAATCTTCTCATGTCAAAGGTAAGAAGCCATGTAACTTCAATCCCGACTTGAACTATAGCAGAAGTACTTACATTCTGAAGCTCAGCTATATCTAAACGTCTCCGTAGATACAAATAATCTAATCAGAGGAAACAACAAAATTGTATGCCCAGAAATGAAAAACAATTCCACGGACATCTACTACAGAAACGACAAGTTCCAGCTCTCAGGGTTCTCCCACTCTCGAAGGTCATCTCATTTCTGGTTTCCAGATATAGTCATAGTTAAGACACAATGCTAAGAAGTTTGTTGATGGAGCAAGAAGGAACGGAAGTTCAGGCATTGCCGATGTCATAACAGAAGACATTAAACTGGAGCCCAGGCATTAATAAATACAAACTTTTATTACAAATCAATTATGCACTCACAAACTTCTTTTTACAGCATCATACCATTTCTCTGACCAGCTTGTCACCCCAATTTTATCACAAAGTGTACCTATTTATTGCGTAAGAGGATTACAACATACTCAAGATTCCAATAAGTATAGACCAATCACTTACTTGCCTGATCTATAAACTATTCACAGCATATTAACAGAGTTATATCAATTACTGCAAAGAAAATAACTTATAATATAGAAAAACAAAAGGTTGTATTGAGGAGTTCTCAAGGTTTAGAAACTTATGATAAACTTGGTTGTCTAGGACATTACAAAAAGCCACGTATTAGATTTATTCGCTTCATATAATGGAGTACTGGCCATTTTAGTTTTGGTTTCACGTTAAAATGTATTTCTAAAATATACAAGGAGTTAGACAATACTAATTTCTCTCTTGGGACAACTAATGCTCAGGTGGAGCACCATTTAACTAACAAATAACATAGAATGTATTACTTTAAACCTGTTTAAATCTGACATGGCATGTTTGGGTAGACTACTTTGTTGACCTTTTATGTCTGTTAAATCCCTTATCAAATGTTGAATAAGGAATGGATTTAGTTGTTATATAAAGCAGAAGGAATAACAACAAGGATCAAACACCTCCTTTGGACGATTTAAGTCTATATACTAACTTTTTTAAACTTCAGACCCTACTACAAAGAAACAAAGATTTCTCAAAAGTATATATGTATATCATTTGGGCTGGACAAATGCAGAACTGTCAGTCTTAAAAGAGTACTAGAAATGCAGCCCCAGTTTAAACTACAGAGACAAAAGCAATAGATCCATCACACTTGAAAGAAGAAAATTACAAATGTCGAGGAGTTTAACAGGCCAATAGGTATACAGAATTACAATGATCAAAGCAGCCAAGTTCCGTGCTCAGCGTCAAAACTTCTGAAGACACCTAGGAGGAAGAAGCTATCAGTATCAGGCGACTGGCTTTGGTAAACAGGTGATTACTCTCAAAAATATTTTAGTTCAAAGAGACACATCTTTTCTGCACAGAAGTAATAGATTCTGACAACAACTGCTCACCCTACTGGATCTCAACATGATTTTGACCAGTGAAAGGCATAGGTAAGCTGAACCGACTACTATGGGCCCTAGTCCTCATTGGGAGCAAGTGCTTCATGTAGGCATTTTAATTTGGACAAGAACATGTTGACGTTTTCTTATAATCAAATTATAGTTAGTATAAATGTAGGACTTTATTTTAGAACTAAAGTTCATAATTCATCCAAGACAGTTGTGGCAGCCTAGGAACTGTAAAGTAATTGTCAAAGAGAGACAAGGGTGTTCACAGTGATACGTGTAGAACCAGTAACTCCACTGCTTCCCAGAACTATTCTGGCACATAACATCAAATTATCAGGTATTTATAATACACAGACTATACACTTTAAGACATAATCAAGTTACAAAAATAATCACCTAAAAGCTCGCTTTGATCCTACAAACTATAAAACAAAATAACACTTACTTCTGCCATACTCCCAGAATCTGTTCTTAAAACCAAGAATACAGGCTATGTGGCATCAGCTCTTTCTTGATAACAGATAAAACCATACTCTTAACCAACCCGGATATAATCTCCATTAAAGAATCAGAAAAACCTGCTTGATTGATCACGGATTCTCAATACATAATTTAGCAGGCACATGGAAAACTAAATAAATATTAAGGCCCAGCTAAATTTGACAACAAGACTCTGTAACTATTATACTTGCCTGGTTATTTCTACTGGAGTTGTACAAAAGCACTCAACTGGTCGCCTCAGCAAGGTGTAATATTCGATCGACACTTATGACCAGCATGTTATGAATATCTTGATCTACAACGGTGAACAAATAAAACACAGAATTCAGTCATGTGCTGCAACTGTATATTCAGAAGGCAAAATATCTGAAACTAGTCTCAATGGAATAAACATGTGCATGGTAAACACCTATACAATTTCTGTTCTCACGTATGCTTGGTTTGGTGAAATAAAGTCGGAAACTGAACTTGAAAACTGGAAAAAGACTACATGTGTTTTGTGACAAAACACAGAGTACAATTCTAAGTCAGCTCTATAGCAAGTAGCCTTCACGCTGTAATGTCGGAAGCAAATTCAGACACTCAGAATATTTTATGACACCTAGCATACATCTTTTCATAAAAATTGGACAATAAATTTTCCCATTACACCTCTTTTCCTTGATGCTGATTGCGAATTTTAATCTAAACAACATTCTTTAAAGGATGTCGCAGACACACATTTCTTATATTCATTGCTCTAGGAGTTTAAAAGACCAGCCATACATATTGTACGATTTGTATACCCTTGCGTAGTGATATACACCTCTAGTAGAGCTTATAATAGAGCGAAATGCCATCAGGTGTTCTTTTGTGCGTGTATACTTCTTGATTGCTGGCTTAATCGACTCAGGTGTTGTTTCAGCATTAAACACTATGATTCTAGATGGCGCCGTGCTTCTTTTCAGAGTTCTTCTGATTAACTGTGGCATAATTTATACAATATGTTTAATACGAGATGTCGCAGAACCATTTCTTGAAATAATGGCTTTTTAGGCTTCAAGATGCTTTGCTGCTTTATAGCAGAAGATTTTTTATCTGATTCAAGGTCAAATGTCCCCCTGAAACTACAAGTATATCGTTAGGCGAAAATGAGAAGATGACAAATTGCCGAAGATGTCATCAACAAGCAGAACTATTCAACACATGCGTTAATTGTCAAGCTCTTGTGACCTGAGCCTCTCTGAACATAATAGAGGTATGGGCATTTGTACATCAAGATCTGGCACTGGCAACCTAATGGCAACAGGCTGTCTTATTATCTGTATGCTCATCAGTTTGAAAAATAACACACAAATTATATTGTACCCTTTGACTGACCGATCAGGCTACACCTTATAATAGGCCAGACATTATATTCATTGATAAGAATTAAGAAGACGTTACTGATTGATGTAAAATTGCCGAATAATCATAACATCAAACCATATTACTGAAATCTGGATCAATATCGGCATTGATGAAAGATTTGGCATCGAGCTTGTAGATGTAATTTTTTTGTAATCTCTACGCTTTAAGTGATGAAACGCTTAGAACATCTGCAGGTAGGTGTGAAGAATTATTGTGCAGCAATCAGCAATACCTTATAATTTATACGCTCTTTTATTTACTTCCATTCTGGGTAATCAATGTTTGCTACAGGCGATACTTTTCTTCAACTAGGTAATTAGATTAACGAGAACAATATATGTGTTATTATATGATTTAATTCCGTTACCGAACAACTAAAACAAAAGAGATTTGTTAACATAATGCTCCAACAATAATTATATAAAATAAAAGCCTTGAAATAAAAGAAACTTCTCATTTCTTGGCATATCAATCAGATTTTCGAGACCCGTTAGGTTAGTTTTCCGTTGATAACTGAATAAATAATGTAAAATTCCTTCTCTCGGAACTCACTTCTTTAATTTATTCAAAATGCTCTTATGCTTTGTATTAGCAGTAAAATGCAATTTTTATTGTATTTAGTGAATACTATCTTATAAACAATATTTACTTCAAGTGTACTTTATTATGTGATGACACAACATAAATTCAATTAATCTTATTTTAACTAAGAATAAGGCCTTTCACTCAAGATCATGCAGTTCAGAACATATTTCCCAAAAATAACAAATACAATAATACAGTTATAAAGTTATTATTTCAAGTTAAATTAACCTTATAGTTATAAATTATACAAACAAAGTTATATAAATATCCTTGATTTAAACAAATATTTATTGTAATTATTTTAGATGATTAGTCATCGAGTATGTTGAATTAAGTATTCATTTAAATTAATGAAATGTCTCCCCAAGTACTAGCTTAAACTTTATCTTTTTAGCCGTTAAACTAACATTTAAATTAAGTCAGAGTGAAGGAACCTTCAGGATAAGTCAATATATTTCCTTTGTACACTGAATGAATAATAATTCTAACTATCGTATATTTACGAACATGTAATTATCAGCAACTGCTTAACTTTCATTTGGTTGTAACGAAGCTTATATTAGGAGGTTCGTCTGGATCTTTCACTTCTTTTCAAGAAATTCCTTATGAAGAAGTTTCCATCTAATTCAAGTTAATAATTTTTATTGAGACCTCTATCTAGTTCATGATCAGGTTTATTGCTGATTTCTATTATTGATTGAGTAACAAATCTAAATCTATTTTTAAACATTAAGAGATAACTAATTCTATAAAGTTCATAAAATATTTTCAAAAGGAGTCTTTAAAAAACGAAGATATGGAAATTAAACTAAATAGGTAATTATTATAATAGATAATTTTCTAAATTAGAAAGAAAACACTATGCAATTTGTAGGAGTTACTAGTTTAAACTGAAATAGTTATTTGTGCAGCATTCTTTTGAAACTGACAATTAATATCTCATAAATTATAAAACAACTTAGACATCAACAATTTCTGTAACAAACCAAAATACAAATTCCAGTTTTCCATGGAAAATATGAGGAGTGGACGACTTTTCAAGAGCATTTTCAAAAGGTGATACACAACAATGCCCAGGTCTTACGAAGACTGAAAAAATGCAGTATCTCAAAACCTACGGTGAAAGGGGAGGCAAGTAAAAGTATAAATCATTTTCAAATAAATGAAATCAACTACGATTCAGCATGGGAAGAATTAGCAAATATGTATGACAATAAACGTTTAAGCTGAAAAAATTGAGTCCAAGAAAAAGTCATGGAATTTCCTATTATTATTAGTGAATGTTCTAAAGAATTAAGAGAACTTTACAATACAACGAAAGAATGTAGGAAGCAATAAGAGTGATGGGAATCGATGTTTCATCGTGGGATCCAATCATAATGTACAACATTTACAAAAAGTGGGATGCAAGAACGAATGAATTATATGAAGCGTCTATCAAAGAGCCACTGGAGATTCAAAATCTACAAGAAATGCTGACGTTCATCCGCACCAGATTCCAAGCGCTGGAGGCCGGAGGAGAAAAAGAAGGAAGAGAAGAAAAGAAATTTGCCGCAAGTAGCAGCTCATATTAAAGAAGGTAAGCGTAGTTCTTACTGTTATTATTGTAATTTCACAAATCACGCGATCCATCAATGTAATAAATTTGTGGCATTGTCAGTCAGCAGATAGGTTAAGATTTATAAAAGAATTAAGATTATGTCATGTGTGCAGCGGCATGACAGTTTATAACACATTAGAGGCTAGATTTGGTTGCAGCATTTGTAACCGCAATCATAACACGCTTTTGCATCAAGAATATAACGAAAGAAGAGCAACTTGGATGACCAAGAAAATGAGATCAAAACTAATGAAAACTCACCGAAAAGGTAAATAAAAGTAAAGAAGTTACGAGTCACGTAATTCAACACAACACAACGTTTTCTTAGCAACAGCAATGATTAAAGTGAAAATTTGGGAAAATGGAACGGAGTATCTGCGGGCATTAATTGATTCAGGATCACAAGGATCATTCATAACCGAAGAGGCAGCAGCAGTATTAAATCTCCCGAGAGAAAAATCAGAGCAGAAATAAACGGAATTGGTGCAGAAAAACAAGCATCAAATCAAACAGTAAAATACGGTAGTATGCAAACCAAGGTATTCCAGTAATTATACATTAACAACAGAATTGATGATTCTGCCAAAATTAACAAAATCGCTACCAGAAAAAGTATTGAAGCAAAAATTAGAACAATGGGACAATTGTATATTAGCCGATCCAACATTCTACACAGCCGGACCAATAGATATATTATTGGGTGCAACGGATTATAAAGAAATAATTTTACAAGGTATTAAGAAAACGGATGATGGATTGTTAGGACAAAACACTGAGTTTGGTTGGATAATTCAAGGAAATAGTCCAACTCAACCAGAGAAGAACATTAATATAATCAGTATGATTACGCGGGCAGAAGAAATGAATTATCAAAATATTGGGAAATGGAGGACATAAATGAACCCGTACGATTAAATAATGAAGAAGAATTTTGCGAAGAATTTTATGCAAATACAGTGAAACGACAACATAACGGAGCGTATGAAGTACGCATTCCTCAAAGAAAATAAACAACTCGGCGAATCAAGGTCACGAGCAACAGCAAGGCTAATACAAGTTGAAAAACGCTTAGATAAGGATAAAAATTTAACTGAAGGATACAAGAGTTTTATGAATGAATATTTGAATTTAGGTCATATGGTACTAGTACCTAAATCAGAAGAACAAAAGGGTTATATTATCTTCCACATCATGTTGTAATCAAAGAGGATAGCACGACAAGTAAACAAAGAGTAGTTTATGACGCATCGTGCAAAACAACTAATGGGAAGAGCCTAAATGATATAATGTATGTCGGTCCGCGGCTACAGCAAGAATTAGCAGATATTTTAATGAGATGGAGAACTCACAAAATAGGGTTCACGGCTGACATCGAAAAGATGTTCAGACAAATAAAAATTCATGAGGATGATCAAGATTATCAAAGAATTCTGTATAGGTTCAATCACAAAGATCCTATTCAAGAATTTAAATTAACAACTGTTACGTATGGAATGGTGGTGTCACCATACCTAGCAGTAAAAACAATGCAGAAACTAGCAAAGACGAAGAATTAAGATTCCCAGAAGCGTCAAGAATAACAATGAATGATTTTTATGTAGACGATTTAATAAGTGGGGCTGACTCAGAAGAGGAAGCAATAAACCTGCAAGAGCAATTAATAGAAATGTTTAAAAGCGGTGGATGCAATTTAAGGAAGTGGTTCTGTAATTCGAAAAAGATTTATGAACAATTTATCTTCAGAATTACAAGATGACGCCATTAAAGAGAATAAAAGAAGGTGAATTCAAAAATCTTTAGGCATAAATTGGTCGCCTCAAGATGATTCAATTAAGTTCAAAGTTCACGTCAAAAATGATCCTCCTAGAACAAAAAGAACAATTCTAAAGGAAGTTGCCAAATTATTTGATCCATTAGGCTGGTTAGCACCAGTCACAATAAGAGCCAAAATTTTTATACAAACATTGTGGATTAAAAAACTGGGTTGGGACGAACCGATTCCAAACGAAATACAAGAAAGTTGGAGTAAATATTATATGCAACTGGCAGACATAGAAACTATAACAATCAAAAGGTGGACTGGACAAACTAAAGATTCAGAAATTGAGATACATGGCTTTTGTGATGCGGCAGAAAAGGCATACGGGGCGGACTAGTATATCTAAAAGTAGTATCAAATGGTGAAATAACGTTAATAACAGCAAAATCAAAAGTAGCGCTAATCAAGACAAAAACTACACTAGCAAGATTAGAGTTATGTGCTGCTCATCTTTTAGCAAAATTATTGAACAGAGTAAAAAGGCGTTACAATTAAAAATCCTCGTATTTATGCTTGGAGTGATTCAACAATCACTTTATCTTGGATCAAAGGAGATACGTCGAAGTGGAAAAGCATTCGTGGCGAATCGAGTATCAGAAATAAATCAGTATATAGCTAAGGACGCTTGGCATCATGTGGTATCAGCACAGAACCCAGCTGATTACATTTCAAGAGGAGTAGAGGCAATCAAACTTAAAAAATTAGTTCAATGGTGGAACGGACCTGAGTGGTTAAAACAAACACATTATCCAATTAATGAAATCCAAATAAAAGCCAGTGGTAGAAGAAACAAAAGAGAAAAACAATTATGTCTACATGTTAACATAAAAATAGTAACATAGACATAATTAAAACATTTTCAACGAAAACAAAACTAGTACGAGTAATTACTCAGTGCATGAGATTTGCACAAAACTGTAGAAATCTGAAAAATAAAAGAACTGGTTCACTCACAGTTAAAGAATTGCAATTAGCAATTAAATAAAGATCACAATAATCGACCAAAATCATGAATATCAGTCGGAAATTACGGCCCTCTCGAACGGGGATTCCTAGATAATAAAAGTAAGTTAAAAATACTACATCCATTCATAGATGGCGAAGGCATTCTCAGAGTCGGCGGAAGATTACAACATTCGTTACTAAACTTATGATGAGAAACATCCAATAATTTTGTCAGCAAAAAGTCACTTATCCAAGCTCATCATCCAAGAAGCACATAAAATTACCTTACATGGAGGAAATCAACAAACACTGGCATACGTGCGCAGGAAGTATTGGATTATAAATGGAAAAGAGAAGTAAAGAATAATATAAATAAATGTATTGTTTGCGTACGATATAAAAGCGCAAACAGCTCAACAATTAATGGGGCAATTACCAACACCAAGAGTAAGGCCAGCAGCACCCTTTGAAAACACTGGAGTGGACTACGCTGGGCCAATACAAATCTGAGTTTCTAAGGGCAGAGGTAACAAATCCTATAAAGGATACATTGCAATTTTTGTATGTTTAGCTACAAAAGGTATTCACCTTGAAATAGTTAGCGATATGACAACGGAAGCATTTCTAGCGGCCATGCAAAGATTCATGAGTCGTAGAGGCAGATGTACCAATATATATAGTGACAATGGGTCAAATTTCATAGGAGCCAGTAAAATAATAGAGGAAGAAGTAGGGAACATAATAAAAAATTCAACAATTTCAGATGAATTGCTACGAAAGGCACGCAAGGCATTTCATACCCCCTTCATCTCCTCATTTTGGTGGACTGTGGGAAGCCGGTGTGAAGTCAACAAAATATCATCTTAAAAGAATAATAGGAGATGCAACATTGACCTACGAGGAATTATCAACGTTAACACATCAAATAGAAGCATGCCTTAATTCAAGACCTTTATCCTCTTTCGGAAGACATACAAGACACATCTGTAATAACACCGAGTCATTTTCTAATAGGACAAGCACTATTAACACCAGCCGATAAAGTACAAGAAAACATTGAGAAAAATTAACAGGAAGATGGAAACTGTGCAAAAAATGAACAACATTTTGGAAGGCATGGTCTTCTGAATACATTCATAATCTTCAACAACGTTATAAATGGCAAACAAAAAGAAAATCTTAAAATAGGGGACGTAATCTTAATTAAAGAACAAGTATTAAATGCAGCCCAATGGCCGATAGCCAGAATAATTGAAGTGCATCCAGATGAAGAAGGAGACCGTTAGAGTAGTCACAGTAAAAAGAAGTGATAATCAAGTCTTCAAAAGGCCAATACATAAATTAATTCTGTTACCAATAAATGGAAATGATGAAGAAGCACAAAGTAATAAAAAAGTTGCAACAGTTGCAAGTTGCAATTTAATAAGAGTACAGCCAGAAAAACCTACCTCAACCACAAGGTCGGCGGAAGCAAGAACATTTAAGTTGGAAAATGATGATTATGATATTTTTATACATACTTAGCATTGGTAAAGCAAATATAATTACAAACTATTGTTATTGAAAATCCGCAACCTGGAATGTATATTGAACAAATAGGTCATGCAAGGATTGAGAAAGGGATGTTTAGAATCGAGATAAAATTCCCAAAAATAAAATTGAAAACGATACCCAATCAGTAAATGAAACAATAAATAAAATAAAGCAAGTGCTTACAAATGAAGATTTAGCTTAAGCACAATAGAATGTCAGTCACTAATGTATCATTTGGAAGAAAAAGAACGAATTATCAATTGGTTAAAAAGGGTATAGAAAAATCAAAGGTAAAAAGACAGAAGAGAGGTGTACTTGGCGATTTTTAACATCAATATTTGGGGTGAAACTGATAGAGGTATACAAAGACATTGAAGTCCTAGATAAGAATCAAAAGGAAATTATACAAACCACGAAACATCAAACTAAACTTATGTTGCAAATTTTATCAAAATTTAACGATACGGAACAAAGAATAAATAGTAAATTAAATCATTTTAAAGAAAGGTTGAATAAGGGAGTTGGATGTAATAAGAGATATGCAACGTTGGTATAACAAGATTAATGAAAATAAACTTGTCTATTCATTTATTAAGCGTATATCAAGTAGCAAGTAATTATATGACGATTTAGAAGAATTATACAGAAAGCTATTAAATATACACTTCAATAAAGGAGATCTGTAGAATTCATATCGCCAGCACATATCGAAGACTTAATAAACAAAGCAAGCAGGAAATTACCAGCAGGCAACAAGATTTTAGAAACCAATTAAAAACCGGTTAGAACACAGCAACGAATTTATTCATGTGTTTCGCGGTATTTCTACATCTTAGAAACAACGGAGTTTTTGCTAATAAAAGCAACAGCCATCCGCACAAAATAGAAAATCATCAATATTGGATGATGGATTTATCGAGTGACACAAATTGGAATAGATTATAATTCACAACAATACTTTACAAGTACAGCGAGATGAATTTATTAAAAATACTAAAATAGAAGATTATGTATATATTTGTACTCCAGCTCAACTAAAAATATTGATAACAGTCCTAGTTGCATTGTGGACGAAATTTATCAAAGAAACGAGAAATCAACATGTTCAATATCCCAAAGGAAATTTAAAAGGTAATCTGGCAACAGCTATACACCAAAAATGCCTGGTTGTTTATAGCACCAGAGAAATTTCGAATGCAATTACATGCAACGGAATTAGAGAAGACGTCTCATTGAATAAAAACGGGGATAATAACTATTTCACAAAACTGTTTAATCATTACAAAAACAACGATATTAACACCAAGACGGACAGATAGTATTCCAATTTTAGCTGGTTTCACTCGTCCGGTGGTGGCAAACCTGACTACGTCAAGAATCATAAACGGTCCAGAAGTTGATCTCGATCAAGACGAAGTTCTTAAGCCAAATGACAATTTAGTCAAATTAAAATACGACGAAGAAGAATTGCAACAAAAATTAGACGAAACGAAATGGAAAACTATACGACATCATTCAGTATTGGTAAACACTAGCACTGTAGCATCTGTTGGTGTACTAGTTCTGATATTGCTGTATGTCGGGAAGAAGGTCTTGCAAAGAAGCGTAAAAGCGAATTACAATTAGAAATAGAAATGGGAAAGGAGCGGAAGAAGCTGCAACCGAATTTGAGCTAAAACAGTTAGAGATAAGAGATGATATGTCACAAAAATAAAACATTAAATAAATGATAAGTCAGGATAATTAATCCAAGCACACTTAGATTAAGTCGAACCAATATGTGGCAGTTCCCAGAACTTAAGGTGGCAATATGTTCAATTAGGAAATTAAACAGATTTCACAGCGTAATTTAAATGTAATTTCACAATATAATTTTAGTTCATTACAAACGAAGGTAAACATATTGACACACATTTCATAATATAAATACAATGACAAAAATACTTAATAAGGAATAAAACTAGAACTATTACAAGTCAGCATAAATGTAAAATAGAAATAATAATATTACCAGTAATTCTAAACCACTGTATGTAAATAGATTAGTATTATTTATAATTTAAGCAATAATTGATTTAGAAGCGCTGGACAAATTGATTGTAAATAAATTTATAAATAGAGTTAGAAGACTGAGTGAAAGGTAGTACCGCATTAATTGTTTTTTACTCAAAAACTCCCTAACGCGTGGACAATCCTTAGCCATGTTTAACTTACTTCTTTGGGTCTATATGTATTGCTCTTAGGAGTTTGTTTACATTGGTCATTAGAAGTATGTACCAATAAATAAACAATTACCTACTGTTTGGGAAGGGGTAGTGTGAACCAATAAATAAAGTAAGAAATGTAAATTTGCAAGAAGCGATATATGAACGAACCTTTTGAATTTTGGAATCGAGTGATTTTCAAATCTGTTCTAAAATTATACGTAGTACCGTCCAAATTAATGTTCCGATTGCCGTTCGGTTCGTTGTTCTGTTTGTTCCCTCGGTTTGTTGTTCAGGTGTGCTGAAGCTTTACAATAAGCATGTTATTATGAACTATATCTTATGAAAGGAGAGTTATGTAACTATAATGAACGACTTAACGTTACGTTAGTAGATTCCATTTACTATTTACACATATTTTCTTGAACATGCGATAATTTTGAACTATCGGGATATGATGACCCTATACTTCGCAGGTTGTGCGCAACTGAATACTGAGTAAATAACTTGGATCTGTTACCCTGGCCAGCAAAAGCCCAGATTTTAACATTATCGAAAATGTTTGGCTCGAATACTTGCTGTTATCCGAAGACAAAAAGGGCCAAATTTTGCTACTAGTAAACCGTAATGTACTAATTGCAGCCATTGATACCGCATGGGAAACGATTAATATTAATTATATTGGATACCTTGATAGCGTCAATGAGCAGACGCTGCTCCAAGAATGTATCAATAATGGTAGGTCACACCCATTATTGATTTCTTCTATTAGTTTATATAGTAATACCTTTATTTAAAAAAAAGTTTTCATTTAATTTTAAACTATAACTTGGTATCTTAATTATAATTATGTAATAAATTTTATCAAAACTAAATATATACGTTGACAATAAGAATTGCCTTAGTTTTTATTTTCACTTTTTTATATGTAACTACAGAAAAAATGAAACGTCATAAAATATACATTTTGTAAGGACTAAATATTATGAATAGAGGAGTTTAATGATTTTTTTTAATAATAACAATAATTTAGAAGCTTAGATTTATTTAAAATAATGTAATAATCAGTCAACCCAAATAATCATGTTTAGTTTTTTGATTTAATTTAAAAGTTATTGCTTGTAGACGTTTTTTAAATCAAAATTATTTCTAATTTTATTTTGTAAACATTTCCTAAAAAAAATTTTGATTCGATAATTAATCGAGCTATGGTGTTTACTTAGCGATACCTTCAAATATATTTTTAAAGAAAAAATTAAGTAAGCAATCGTAAATTACCTATTTTCTAAAACATACTTAGTGTAATGATTCATTCTAAACTCCTTCTATAAGATAACCCCTGCCGAGACTACCTGCTTTGTTTAGAATTCTACATGATACCCTTAAGCCCGTTTACAATGTACCAAGCTTTTGTTTACAGAAATTATGGTCTCCAAGTTTTAAATTTCAGCTGATATATCATAGAAACTTGGGACCCCGGTCAACAGACGTTTTCACTATATCATTTGTCATGCAACTGCAACTCAAGTTCTTGGAGGTACTGTCTATCACGCATACAGGCACCAAAGCACGATTTGACAACTACAAATTGGTTACAACATCTTGCAGCTTAGACAGGCAAAGAAGGGGAAAGGTAAACTATGGAGGAAGAAACAAACACAACCGGATACAAGAAAAAGTTAGAACGACACAATAAAAACATCAACGCAAACAAAGATTTAATAGTGAACCCAGAATTCTAAGTACTTAATAGTAAGGAAAAGCTTAAAGAGAAAAAGTGGTAGCGAGGTTTAGGTTCAAGAAATAAAGAAAATGTGAAAAGAGAATGTGTGGGAAAGACTAAAAACATAGAACATCGGCTAGTGGAGTGCAGTGTAAGTAAGAATGAAAGAAAGAAGAAGGAATACATTACTGGGGAGAATGGTGAAAAGCAGATTAGATTCGGAAAGTGTTAGAAAGAAGGAGATGTCTGTAAAAGAAAAAATTGAAATAAGTTATAATAAAATTTGGAAGAAGAGGGTAGTGAAGTTTTGATGTTTATTTTATTAATATTGTTTTTAATATATGTAAAGTTATGCAAAGGAAACGAATCGAGTTGTTATTTCAAAAAGAATAAATAAATTTAATTTAATAACGCTTTCAGTAATGCGTGTTTTATGATCACAGATAATTTAGATCATCAATAACGAACTAACAATGAAATTTATGTTTGGTGGGTTGCATACATAGACGCGTTGACATGTACGTCATTGCGTTTCTCTTTAGCATCGTGCTTGTGGTTGTAACGAACTCTCGTGCGTATACCACGCACAACTCAAGAAAAAAATAAGGTTAAATTTAAAATCAAACCAAATTTTCGCAGTTATAAACAGAAAGCAAATTTATTTTCTGTTTCATTATCTGAGATAAGATTTATAGCGCGTTGGAAATGTAGATACGCCGAAAATTGTATATTTTGTAAAAATTTTACATATTCCAAGTCGTCGACATTTTTTGGGCATTTATCCTATTAACAATTAGGAAGTGAATTAGACGTTTAAGAAAATAAGGAATTTAAAAAGGCGGCGCTGTCTCGAATTCATCCAGGCACCTGTTATACATTTTGGAGCGCATGATCCATTTTTGAACAAGCGCGACTTGGCAGGTGAATCAGCGCTTCCATACCTATGCCGATGCCGACGCTATCGATAGCAGTAGCTAATGGAGTCCGCTTCTAGAAGCGTCTCAGCTTACGGTGTCATCTTAAAAAAAAATCCGTATAGCAAAACACGAGAGCAGCGACTGAACGAATTCAAATTTCTCGAGTGATCGAAACGCGAAAATTAAATATTCTCGTTATTAATAAATTATTTAAAATTACATCATCGAGGTATATAGAAACCTCGCGAATGCCCTGCCATTTATAAACGAAACTAAAACACTTAAATAGAACCACCGAGGACTTCAAAATTTTAAAACCAAAAGTCTTCACCCTTCTAATAAAATAATGTGAAAACTGTAGTTACTTTAAATTAAGTGAGTGTTTTTTTAATTCATTTTTGAACTTAAATAATATTGTGCGAAAATGTGGAGAAAAACTGCCCTTTCGTTGTAATACAAAGGTTTTTGCAGTCGTTTGCTTCCTTTTATTGGCAATCTGTCTGCAAAATACTGGTGAGTCAAACTTTCCAATTTTTTGCGTTATACATACACTCTTCTTCTTACTTAATCCATAAGATTTAAAATTGAAGAAAAAAATCAGTCGCCGTTTCGTTCATTTGGACATCGTCCAGCCATAACTTTTATTTCAAAAAAATTGATTAAGGTGCTTGTTAACAGAAAATTGTATCCACAAGATCTAAAATAAAAATTCACCTCCGTTTTCGGATGAACGATCAGATGGAACACTATAGTTTTTACGCTAGAATGATCCTTTAAGATTTAATGAACTTTGAATGTTCTCCCGACTCTAATAACAAATGGATTTATTATATCTAATAGCTCAATATGTAAATTTGTAAGAAATTGCAAAATGGTCCACGGAAGGGTGCGCAATAAATTATTTTTTTTAAAGGGTGAGGGTGAAACGCATGGTATTTGATGTTTATTTGGGAGATCTTCCGGTTTGAATGAATTTTTGTGTGTCAGCGATCAATTACTCTCCCGTTTTTTATTGTTCTTAGTCCTCGAACACGCATAATTAATAATAAGTTAGTTTATAAGATTTTTGGGGTAGCGTTCACTTTACCTAAGCGAAACGGCTCCACATTTATATACGTCAAAACATTTGTTTCGAAAGTATTAAATTACCGACCTCCATATAGAATTGAAATGGCCGAATTATAGCCTAACCCCCATGTGTTAAAAAGTGTATTTGTGGGCTATCTATGAAAAATTATTGACGAGGAAACAATCTCGTTGATACCTACCTAAAAATAAACACAAGTCGTTAGCATCGCATGCCAAAAACTTATTGCGTCATACTAAATTTTGTATTATTTTAATCTCGAAATGATTTATACCTCATGGATTTTTTTTATGCATTTGATTTCCACTCCAATAACCTGAAAACACTAAATGGAATCATCACGAATGCACGATACCTTATCGGAGTTTTTCCAATTATTTTCTATACCAAACCAAACTGCATCAAAAGTGAAAATCTCTTAGGGCGGTTGTCGATGAAAAACATACATTATCGTTATTATTCGGTAATTATTAATATTTTCAATCTAGTGAAGTGTTCGAAATTGGCTTAATGATGTTTATCGAAGAAAATTCTTATTTTATTTATTCCTTAATAGCTTTGACAAAATTGTATACGCAACTTTAGAGCGTTTCTCAATAAATTGGAAGCTCGCATTGAATTAACTAAATTAGATCGACGAAAAATTGTTTAATAAAACGGAGAACGTTTTAGATCAATTAAGAGTCAACAATGTTATTGGTTCAATAAAGCTCAACAAATAAAATCTTTGATACAAAAAATCTTATCAATCAACTAATAAGAAAAGTTTATTCGGGTTTAGTTCACTAAATTTCAGCAAGATTTTAAAAAAAACATTACCAAAGTTATTATATTTGTTAGGCCTGTTAAAAGATGTAGTTCCAAAGATTATTCTAACGATCACAGGCGTCAAAATTTGTAACTAATTAAATTGCATTTATTTTGAATGAGTAACAAGAATTTGAATAATAATTTAATTTGGGATCGAGGGGATTTAGTCGAAATCATCTGATTAAATCTTATGAACTAATAAATAAAATTTTTTAAATGTTGAGTTTCACAAGGAAAATATTCAATACGCCATAATTTTTTTGATGACTACCTTTCTTAAGCAAGTGAAATTTAAAAGTTGCAAAATCAAGGTGTCTAGGCAAAAACATTTGAGTTGTTGGCAACAGATGAACAGATGAATTACATTTCAAACTTTGTATGGTTCTTAACCTAAAAATTATTTCAGGGATACCATTGTCGACACTAACCAATTAATAAAACGAAATTGTGCCTATAATAACCTTAACAAATGATGACACTAATCAATTAATTAGCGTTGCAAACCCATAATCAATAAAAAGTCTCACGGAATTAATTAAATTAACGAAACTAAATAGTTCAAAATTTATTGCTTTTAAATTGATTTGAGTGTAATTATCGACGCCAATACCAGCTGATTATGATTATTTTATTAAGTTCATAACTTATGACATCATTTCGAAATATAAAATTTAAAAATCTAATTTTAGTTTCAATTAATCAGCATTGCCAACCTTTACGGAGTTAATTACATTAATTTAAACTAAATAGTTTACTCTTTTGTATTTTCGAAGTCACAATTTAATGCTTTTAAATTTTATATCTAATAGAATTATAATTATTTTTGATATAACGTTTCATATATTTTAACCTAAAAGATATTTTGAGGAATAGAAATTTGACAATGACAATAACCAATTATTCTAGTGTTGCCAACTCATAATCAATAAAGGTTTTACGAAATTAATTAAACTAAGTAGATCAAAATTTTTGAAGGTTTAGAGTCAAAACTTATGGCTTGTTGATTTGAGTGTAGTTTACGTTATAAATACCGAAGAATTATCTAAATTTTTCTGGAACTCTGTATAAATTTCAGTAACGGCCAACGATTGTTAAACATATCCATTATACAGTGTATCCACGGATCCTATAGGTAAAATTCTATTAATTTTAGTTTTAACGAAAAATGTCGTTCTTGATGAAAAGTTTTACTTGTTCTGAAATTCTATAAAATGAAATAAAATTCGAAAAATTATATTAACTACAAAAATAACAATTTAACGTAATCATGTAAGAAAGACTAACAGTAACAGTAAACAAAGAACATCTATTCAATACATCCTCCTCCAACTTCAAAACATCTCTCAATTCCCCTTCTAAGCGTTTCGTAGAATTTCTGAGATAATTTCATTTACGGCATCAATTATTGCTTGATCTAAATTATCAATATTATGGTTTTCATAAAACTGACTATAAAATGATTTTAATTGTAAAAACTTTATTTATATTTTCATCTATAGGATGCCTCATCCGTGGACACAAACATTACCTACTACCTAATACTATTTCTACGTCGCACCAAAACAAGGTACCGCACGTTCACGAAGAGAAAATAAAAATTGCGTTTCAGTAAAAATAGTTCAAACAAAAGTTATAGGCAAAAAACCTTTTTTATAACTTTTTTTGTAGAATTGATATTGCTGGATAATAAAATTATAAACAACTTTTATTTCAAGCAAAATGTGTAAAATTGATATTTTTCTAGCTATTTCAAAAATTGAAAAATCTATGTAGGTTAACGGTCTTTTAGGCTAGATAGATTATGCCCAAAGTTTAAGCAAATCCGCAATAAGTTCCATATGCTAAGATTTATCAAAATTGAACTAACGGTTTTCGTAATATCAATTTTGCATACGTACGGACAAAGCGGCGGACAAAATTTTATTGTTACTTCACTGTAACATAATAACTATAATTTGTTGGAAAAGAGGTCTTAAAATTTAAAACTTTTGGTTTGGAAAATGTCACAGAACTTCCTATCTTATTTATAAAATGTGGATTAAATAAAGTTTAGAAAGAAAGTAAATAAAGTCACTTGATTGTTTTTACAAAATATTCTCAACCAAATTAATCGAAATCGAACTATATTGGTAGCGAAATGTAAAAATAATGAGGGTGTTAACTCAAAATCAAAGTCAAAACTTAATGTTTCTAAATTTTAGTATAATTTAGGTTATAAATACCATAGTTATTTTTCGTTAAGTTGGCAACCGATGACATTATATAAATATAAAGTTAAAAAGAAATATAAGCAGGGACGTATTGAAGCACCTGGATTATTATTATCGAATATGGTAAAGAAACCCTATGTACGACGTTTTGCACCACTAAGCGGGTGCTTCGATGACCAATTGATGCGTCATTTACCAAATGAATTAATCAGTGTTGCCAATCTATAAACGATAAAGTTTTACGGAATTAATTACATTAATTAAAGTAAATAGATCAAACCTTTCGTAAGTTCAAAGTAAAATTATTGCGTTTAAATTGATTTCAGTTAAGTTGGCAACAGATGACCCCGTGGTTACGGTCATAGTTACATTCAAACTTTGCATGTCTCTTAACCTAATAATTAATTCAGACAGTTGACACTAACCAATTAATCAAAGTTGTCAACTCAAAATAAATAAAAATTTCACTGGATTAATTAACTTATTGAGTTTGAGTGTAATTTATAGTATTAATACCGTTAAATTATGATAATCTTCATTAACTTGCCAACATATTGATATAAAAATGAAATTGGGTTATAATAATTCTACTCAATTTTTTGGAAATTTTACAAATAATGACACTAATCAATTAATCAGCGTTGCCAACCCATAATCAATAAAAGTTTCTCGGAATTAATTAAACTAACGAAACTAAATTTATTTATTTATGGTTTTTAAATTGATTTGAATGTAATTTTCGTCACCAATACCAGGAGATTATATTTATTTTTGTTAAGTTGACAACTTATGACATTATTTCCATATAAATTTTTTTTTAATTAATCAGCATTGCCAATCTTTAAGGAGTTAATTACATTAATTAAACTAAATAGCTTAAACTTTTGTATGTTCGAAGTCACAATTTAATGCTTTTAAATTTTATTTCTAATTTAGGTTTAAAATAACATAAATTATATTTATTTTTTCTTAAGTTAACATTAACCTAAAGTTAACGTTAACGACAGATTGAAAACTGCTTCTAACTTTTCATATATTTTAACCTAAAAAGTATTTTTTGGAATACAAATTTGACAAATGATAACAGTAAGCATTTAATTCAGTATTGCCAACTCATAATCAATAAAAGTTTTACGGAATTAAGTAAACTAAATAAATAAAAATTTTTGCAGGTTTAGAGTCAAAACTTATATCTTTTAAGTTAATTTGAGTGTAGTTTACGTTATAAATATTGAGGAATTATAATTATTTTTGTTAAGTTGGCAATCGATGACATCACATCAACATAAAATAAAATTTTGGTTATGTTCATCACCCTCAAAGTTTTCATATTTCTTAACCTAAAAAGATTATTCAGACATACAAATATGACACTAACTCAAGAATTATCGTTGCCATTTCATAATCACTAAAAAACTCAAGTAATTAATTAATTTAGTTACACTAAATAGCTCAACCCTTTTGTAGGTTCAAAATCAAAACTTATTGTTTTTAAATTGATTTGAGTGTAATTTTCGTCGCCAATACTGAGAGATTATGATTATCTTCGTTAAGTTGGCAATATATGACATTTTTGATATAAAATGAAAAAATTGTATACGCAATTGTAGAGCGCTCCTCAATAAATATGGAAGCTCGCATTGAATTAACTAAATTATATTGACGAAAAAATTTATTAATGAAACGGAGAACGTTTTGGATCAATTACAAATCAAAAATCAACATAAATCTACCTTACTTATCAATCAACTAATAAGAAAAGTATATATCTAACATTCGGGTTTAGATTTACTAAATGTTAGCAAAATTTTTAAGAAAACACCAAGATTATAATTATGTTGTTAGCACTGTAAAAGATGTGGTTTAACGAATTAAAGCAAAATATTTCTCAACCAAACATCCTAACGATCACAGCCGTTAAAATCAAATTCTTAAATGTTGAGCGTCACAACGTTTCACAAAGGAAAACATTCAATACGCCATAATTCATAAATTTCTTTGATAACTACCCTTCTTAAGCAAGTGAAATTTAAAAGTTGCAAAATCAAGGTGTCTGGACAAAAACATTTAAATTAAGTTGAGTTAAGTTGGCAACAGATGACCCCGTAGTTACGGACATAGTTACATTCAAACTTTGCGTGTATCTTAACCTAAAATTATTTCAGGTATACCAATGTCAACACTAACCAATTAATTAAAGTTGTCAACTCAAAACAATTTAACTAACTTTATTGAGTTTGAGTTTGAGTGTAATTTACATTATTAATACCGAGAAATTATGATAATTTTCGTTAAGTTGGCAACATATTCATATACAAAATGAAGTTGTGGTTATAATACTTCTACTCAATTTTTTGGAAATTTGACAAATAACGACACTAATCTATTAATCAGCGTTGCCAACCTATAATCAATAAAAGCTTCATGATATTAATTAAATTAACAAAACCAAATAGTTCAAAATTTATGGCTTTCAAATTGATTTGAGTGTAATTTTCGCCGCCAACACAAGGAGTTATAATTATTTTCTTTAAGTTGGCATCATTTCGGTATAAAATTAAAAAAGGTAATATTGGTTACAATTAATCAGCAATTCCAACCTTTACGGAATTAATTAAATTAATTAAACTAAATAACTTAAAAGCTTTTGTAGGTTCAAAGTCACAATTTTTTTAAATTTTATACTAATTTACGTTAAAAATATGTTTATTTTTGTTAAGTTAACATTAACGTAAAGTTACCGTTAACCACAGAAAAACTGCCTCTAACTTTTCACGTATTTTAACCTAAAAAGTATTTTCAGGAATATAAATTTGAAAAATGATGACAATAAACATTTAATCTAGTGTTGGCAACTCATTATCAATAAAGACTACGGAATTAATTAAACGAAATTGAACAAAAATATTTTGCAGGTCTAGAGTCAAAACTTTCTCAAGTAAATCATACAATAAGCCATAATTCTTAAACTGCTTTGATGACTACCTATTTTAAGCAACTGAAATTTAAAAGTTGCAAAATCAAGGTGTCTGGGCACAAATACATCAATGAAAAATTAAGTCAGAGATACCAACATTATAACTGAAAAAGTAAACGGATTGTGATGCAAATGCTCTTATTTATTTTATGTGTAATTAACGTAAAGTTAACGTTAACCACAGATTGAAAAGCTACTTTAACTTTTTTTGTATTTCAAGGAATACAAATTTGACAAATGATGACAATAAGCATTTAATCCAGTATTGCCAACTCATAATCAATAAAGGTTCTAACAAAATTAATTAAACTAAATAGATAAAAATTTTTTGCAGGTTCAGAGTCAAAACTTATGGCTTTTAGATTAATTTGAGTATAGTTTATGTTAAAAATATTGAGAAATTATGATTATTTTTGTTAAGTTGGCAATCGCTGACACCACATCGACATAATATAATAAAATAAAATTTTAGTTATGATCATCACCTTCAAAGTTTTTATATTTCTTAACCTAAAACGTACATTCAGAGATACAAATTTGAGAACTAACTCATGAATTATCGTTGCCAACCCATAATCAATAAAAATTTAAGGAATTAATTAAACAAAATTGCTCCAGCTTTTTGTAAGTTCAAAATCAAAACTTATTGTTTTTAAATTGATTTGAGTGTAATTTTGGTCGCCAATACTGAGAGACTATGATTACTTTCGTTAAGTTGGCAACATATCCTCATTGAATATAGAAGCTCGCACTAAATTAACTAAATTAGATTGACAAAAAAATTCTTTAATGAAACGGAGTACGTTTTGGATCAATTAAGAATCAAAAATCAACAAAAATTTATCCTACTTATCAATCAACTAATAAGAAAAGTATACATATATTTAACAGTATTCGATTTAGTTTCACTACATTTCAGCAAAATTTTTAAGAAAACACCAACACTAAGATTATTATGTTGTTAGGCCTGTAAAAAGATGTAGTTTGACAAAGCAAAATATTTCTCAACCAAACATTCTAACGATCACAGCCGTCAAAGTTTGTAACTGGTAAACTCAATTAAAACGCATTTATTTTCAACGAGCAAGTAGAATTTGAACAATAATTAAATCTTTCGAACTAATAAATAAAATTTTAAAATGTTGAGCGTCACAACGTTTTACAACGAAAACATTCAATCCGCCATAATTCTTAAATTTCTTTGATGACTACCCTTCTTAAGCAAGTGAAGTTTAAAAGTTGCAAAATCAAGATGTCTGGGCAAAGACGTTTAAATTGATTTGAGTTAAGTTGGCAACACATGACCCCATAGCAACGGTCATTCAAACTTTGCAGGTCTCTTAATCTAAAAATTATTTCAGGGATACCAATGTTGACACTAACCAATTAATCAAAGTTGTCAACTCAAAATAAATAAAAATTTTTACTGAATTAATTAACTTAATTGAGTTTGAGTGTAATTTATATTATTAATACCGAGAAATTATGATAATTTTCATTAAGTTGGCAACATATTTTTATCAAAATGAAATTGCGGTTATAATATTTCTACTAAATTTTTTTTGAGAATTTGACAAATAACGACACTAATTAATTAATCAGCATTGCCAACCTATAATCAATAAAAGGTTCTCGGAATTAATTAAATAAACATGGAAAAATTTAGAAGATAAAATTAACTCAATAATTATTTTTGTTAAGTTGGCAACTTGTGAGATCCCTTTGGTATAAATTTAAAAAAAATCTAATTTTGGTTACAATTAATCTGCATTGCCAACCTTTACGGAGTTTATTAAATTAATTAAACTGTTTTTTAGGTTCACAGTAAAATTTAGTGTTTTTAAATTTTATATTTAATTTTCGTTAAAAATACACAAAATTATGATTATTTTTGTTAAGTTAACATTAACCTAAAGGTAACGTTAACCCCAGATTGAATAATTACCTCTAACTTTTCATGTATTTTAACCTAAAAAGTTATTTTGAGGAATGGAAATTTGACAATGACAACAACCAATTATTCTAGTGCTGCCAACTCATATTCAATAAAGGTTTTATGGAATTAATTAAATTAATTAATCGAAATAGATCAAAATTTTTGCAGGTTTATAGTCAAAACTTATGGCTTGTTGATTTGAGTGTAGTTTACGTTATAAATACCAAAGAATTATCTAAATATTTGTGGAAGTCTGTATAAATTTCAGTACTTAATGGCCAACAATTGTTAAACATATCCATTATACAGTGTGTCTACGGATCCTATAGGTGAAAATTCTTTTAATTTTAGTTTTAGCAAAAAATGTCGTTCTTGATGAAAGTTTTGCTTGTTCTAAATCCCCATAAAATGAAATAAAATTCGAAAAATTATAATAGCTATCAACAATGACAATACAAAATAATCATGTAAGAAAGACTAACAGTAACAGTAAACAAAGAACATCTATTCAATATATCCTCCTCCAACTTCAAAACATCTCTCAATTCCCCTTCTAAGCGTTTCGTAGAATTTCTGAGATAATTTCATTTACGGCATCAATTATTGCTTGATCTAAATTATCAATATTATGGTTTTCATAAAACTGACTATAAAATGATTTTAATTGTAAAAACTTTATTTATATTTTCATCTATAGGATGCCTCATCCGTGGACACAAACATTACCTACTACCTAATACTATTTCTACGTCGCACCAAAACAAGGTACCGCACGTTCACGAAGAGAAAATAAAAATTGCGTTTTAGTAAAAAATAGTTCAAACAAAAGTTATAGGCAAAAACCTTTTTTTTATAACTTTTTTTTGTAGAATTGATATTGCTGGATAATAAAATTATAAACAACTTTTATTTCAAGCAAAATGTGTAAAATGGATATTTTTCTAGCTATTTCAAAAATTGAAAAATCTATGTAGGTTAACGGTCTTTTAGGCTAGATAGATTATGCCCAAAGTTTAAGCAAATCCGCAATAAGTTCCATATGCTAAGATTTATCAAAATTGAACTAACGGTTTTCGTAATATCAATTTTGCATACGTACGGACAAAGCGGCGGACAAAATTTTATTGTTACTTCACTGTAACATAATAACTATAATTTGTTGGAAAAGAGGTCTTAAAATTTAAAACTTTTGGTTTGGAAATGTCACAGAACTTCCTATCTTATTTATAAAATGTGGATTAAATAAAGTTTAGAAAGAAAGTAAATAAAGTCACTTGATTGTTTTACAAAATATTCTCAACCAAATTAATCGAAATCGAACTATATTGGTAGCGAAATGTAAAAATAATGAGGGTGTTAACTCAAAATCAAAGAATTTTTTTGATAAAATTAGACAAGGACGAGTAATAAGAATAAAACTTAATATTTAGAACTAAATACTTTTTGTTGAGTTAAAGTCAAAACTTAATGTTTCTAAATTTTAGTATAATTTAGGTTATAAATACCATAGTTATTTTCGTTAAGTTGGCAACCGATGACATTATATAAATATAAAGTTAAAAGAAATATAAGCAGGGACGTATTGAAGCACCTGGATTATTATTATCGAATATGGTAAAGAAACCCCTATGTACGACGTTTTGCACCACTAAGCGGGTGCTTCGATGACCAATTGGATGAGTCATTTACCAAATAAATTAATCAGTGTTGCCAATCTATAAACGATAAAAGTTTTACGGAATTAATTACATTAATTAAAGTAAATAGATCAAACCTTTCGTAAGTTCAAAGTAAAATTATTGCGTTTAAATTGATTTCAGTTAAGTTGGCAACAGATGACCCCGTGGTTACGGTCATAGTTACATTCAAACTTTGCATGTCTCTTAACCTAATAATTAATTCAGACAGTTGACACTAACCAATTAATCAAAGTTGTCAACTCAAAATAAATAAAAATTTCACTGAATTAATTAACTTAATTGAGTTTGAGTGTAATTTATAGTATTAATACCGTTAAATTATGATAATCTTCATTAACTTGTCAACATATTGATATAAAAATGAAATTGTGGTTATAATAATTCTACTCAATTTTTTGGAAATTTTACAAATAATGACACTAATCAATTAATCAGCGTTGCCAACCCATAATCAATAAAAGTTTCTCGGAATTAATTAAACTAACGAAACTAAATTTATTTATTTATGGTTTTAAATTGATTTGAATGTAATTTTCGTCACCAATACCAAGAGATTATATTTATTTTTGTTAAGTTGACAACTTATGACATTATTTCCATATAAATTTTTTTAATTAATCAGCATTGCCAATCTTTAAGGAGTTAATTACATTAATTAAACTAAATAGCTTAAACTTTTGTATGTTCGAAGTCACAATTTAATGCTTTTAAATTTTATTTCTAATTTAGGTTTAAAATAACATAAATTATATTTATTTTTCTTAAGTTAACATTAACCTAAAGTTAACGTTAACGACAGATTGAAAACTGCTTCTAACTTTTCATATATTTTAACCTAAAAGTATTTTTGGAATACAAATTTGACAAATGATAACAGTAAGCATTTAATTCAGTATTGCCAACTCATAATCAATAAAAGTTTTACGGAATTAAGTAAACTAAATAAATAAAAATTTTTGCAGGTTTAGAGTCAAAACTTATATCTTTTAAGTTAATTTGAGTGTAGTTTACGTTATAAATATTGAGGAATTATAATTATTTTTGTTAAGTTGGCAATCGATGACATCACATCAACATAAAATAAAATTTTGGTTATGTTCATCACCCTCAAAGTTTTCATATTTCTTAACCTAAAAGATTATTCAGACATACAAATATGACACTAACTCAAGAATTATCGTTGCCATTTCATAATCACTAAAAAACTCAAGTAATTAATTAATTTAGTTACACTAAATAGCTCAACCCTTTTGTAGGTTCAAAATCAAAACTTATTGTTTTTAAATTGATTTGAGTGTAATTTTCGTCGCCAATACTGAGAGATTATGATTATCTTCGTTAAGTTGGCAATATATGACATTTTTTGATATAAAATGAAAAAATTGTATACGCAATTGTAGAGCGCTCCTCAATAAATATGGAAGCTCGCATTGAATTAACTAAATTATATTGACGAAAAAATTTATTAATGAAACGGAGAACGTTTTGGATCAATTACGAATCAAAAATCAACATAAATCTACCTTACTTATCAATCAACTAATAAGAAAAGTATATATCTAACAGTATTCGGGTTTAGTTTTACTAAATGTTAGCAAAATTTTAAGAAAACACCAAGATTATAATTATGTTGTTAGCACTGTAAAAAGATGTGGTTTAACGAATTAAAGCAAAATATTTCTCAACCAAACATCCTAACGATCACAGCCGTTAAAATCAAATTCTTAAATGTTGAGCGTCACAACGTTTCACAAGGAAAACATTCAATACGCCATAATTCATAAATTTCTTTGATAACTACCCTTCTTAAGCAAGTGAAATTTAAAAGTTGCAAAATCAAGGTGTCTGGACAAAATATTTAAATTAAGTTGAGTTAAGTTGGCAACAGACCCCGTAGTTACGGACATAGTTACATTCAAACTTTGCATGTTTCTTAACCTAAAAATTATTTCAGGTATACCAATGTCAACACTAACCAATTAATCAAAGTTGTCAACTCAAAACTATTTAACTAACTTTATTGAGTTTGAGTTTGAGTGTAATTTACATTATTAATACTGAGAAATTATGATATTTTTCGTTAAGTTGGCAACATATTCATATACAAAATGAAGTTGTGGTTATAATATTTCTACTCAATTTTTTTGTAAATTTGACAAATAACGACACTAATCAATTAATCAGCGTTGCCAACCTATAATCAATTAATTCTCGGAATTAATTAAATAAACATGGAAAAATTTGGAAGATAAAATTAACTCAATAATTATTTTTGTTAAGTTGGCAACTGTTGAGATCCCTTTGGTATAAAATTAAAAAAAATCTAATTTTGGTTACAATTAATCTGCATTGCCAACCTTTACGGAGGTAATTAAATTAATTAAACTGTTTTTAGGTTCACAGTAAAATTTAGTGTTTTTAAATTTTATATCTAATTTATGTTAAAAATACACAAAATTATAATTATTTTTGTTAAGTTAACATTAATTTAAAGGTAACGTTTACCTTATAAATACCGAAGAATTATCTAAATTTTGTGGAAGTCTGTATAAATTTCAGTACTTAATGGCCAACGATTGTTGAACATATCCATTATACAGTGTGTCCACGGATCCTATAGGTGAAAATTCTTTTAATTTTAGTTTTAGCAAAAAATGTCGTTCTTGATGAAAGTTTTGCTTGTTCTAAATCTCATAAAATGAAATAAAATTCGAAAAATTATAATAACTATCAAAAATGACAATACAAAATAATCATGTAAGAAAGACTAACAGTAACAGTAAACAAAGAACATCTATTCAATATATCCTCCTCCAACTTCAAAACACCTCTCAATTCCCCTTCTAAGCGTTTCGTAGAATTTCTGAGATAATGTCAATTACGGCATCAATTATTGCTTGATCTAAATTATCAATATTATGGTTTTCATAAAACTGACTATAAAATGATTTTAATTGTAAAAAACTTTATTTATATTTTCATCTATAGGATGCGTCATCCGTGGACACAAACATTACCTACTACCTAATACTATTTCTACGTCGCACCCAAAACAAGGTACCGCACGTTTACGAAGAGAAAATAAAAATTGCGTTTTAGAAAAAAATAGTTCAAACAAAAGTTATACGTACGGACGAAGCGGAGGACAAAATTTTATTGTTACTTCATTGTAACATAATAGCTCTAATTTGTTGGAAAAGAGGTCTTAAAATTTAAAACTTTTGGGTTGGAAACTGTCACATAACTTCCTATCTTATTTATAAAATGTGGAGTAAATAAAGTTTAGAATGAAAGTAAATAAAGTCACTTGATTGTTTTTACAAAATATTCTCAACCAAATTAATCGAAATCAAACTATATTGGTAGCGAAATGTAAAAATAATGAGGGTGTTAACTAAAATCAAATAATTTTTTTTGATAAAATTAGACAAGGACGAGTAATAAGAATAAAACTTAATATTTAGAACAAAATACTTTTTGTTGATTCAAAGTCAAAACATAATGTTTCTAAATTTTAGTATAATTTAGGTTATAAATACCATAGTTATTTTCGTTAAGTTGGCAACCGATGACATTATATAAATATAAAGTTAAAAAGAAATATAAGCAGGGACGTATTGAAGCACCTGGACCTCTTATAAAAGTATTATCGAATATGGTAAAGAAACCCCTATGTAAGACGTTTTGCACCACTAAGCGGGTGCTTCGATGACCAATTGGATGAGTCATTTACAAATGAATTAATCAGTGTTGCCAATCTATAAACGATAAAAGTTTTACGGAATTAATTACATTAATTAAAGTAAATAGATCAAACCTTTCGTAAGTTCAAAGAAAAATTATTGCGTTTAAATTGATTTGAGTTAAGTTGGCAACAGATGACCCCGTGGTTTACGGTCATACTTACATTCAAACTTTGCATGTCTCTTAACCTAAAAATTATTTAGGGATACCAATGTTGACACTAACCAATTAATCAAAGTTGTCAACTCAAAATAAATAAAAATTTCATTGAATTAATTAACTTAATTAAGTTTGAGTGTAATTTATATTATTAATACCGTTAAATTATGATAATTTTCATTAACTTGCCAACATATTGATATAAAAATAAAATTGTGGTTATAATAATTCTACTCAATTTTTGGAAATTTTACAAATAATGACACTAATCAATTAATCAGCGTTGCCAACCCATAATCAATAAAAGTTTCTCGGAATTAATTAAACTAACAAAACTAAATTTATTTATTTATGGTTTTTAAATTGATTTAAAATGTAATTTTCGTCACCAATACCAGGAGATTATATTTATTTTTGTTAAGTTGACAACTTATGACATTATTTCCATATAAATTTTTTTAATTAATCAGAATTGTTAATTTTTAAGGAGTTAATTACATTAATTAAACTAAATAGCTTAAACTTTTGTACGTTCGAAGTCACAATTTAATGCTTTTAAATTTTATATCTAATTTAGGTTTAAAATAACATAAATTATATTTATTTTTCTTAAGTTAACATTAACCTAAAGTTAAAGTTAACGACAGATTGAAACTTCTTCTAACTTTTCATATATTTTAACCTAAAAAGTATTTTCTGGAATACAATTTGACAAATGATAACAGTAAGCATTTAATTCAGTATTGCCAACTCATAATCAATAAAGGTTTTGATGGATTAAGTAAACTAAATAAAATACAAAATTTTGCAGGTTCAGAGTCAAAACTTATGGCTTTTAAGTTAATTTGAGTGTAGTTTACGTTATAAATATCAAGGAATTATAATTATTTTTGTTAAGTTGGCAATCGATGACATCATATCAACATAAAATAAAATTTTGGTTATGTTCATCACCCTCAAAGTTTTCATATTTCTTAACCTAAAAGATTATTCAGACATACAAATTTGACATTAACTCATGAATTATCGTTACCATTTCATAATCACTATAAAACTCAAGTAATTAATTAATTTAGTTACACTAAATAGCTCAACCCTTTTGTAGGTTCAAAATCAAAACTTATTGTTTTTTTTAAATTGATTTGAGTGTAATTTTCGTCGCCAATACTGAGAGATTATGATTATCTTCGTCAAGTTGGCAATATATGACATGATTTTGATATAAAAATGAAAAAATTGTATACGCAATTGTAGAGCGCTCCTCAATAAATATGGAAGCTCGCATTGAATTAACTAAATTAGATTGACGAAAAATTTATTAATGAAACGGAGAACGTTTTGGATCACAAAATCAACATAAATCTACCTTACTTATCAATCAACTAATAAGAAAAGTATATATCTAACAGTATTCGGTTTAGTTTTACTAAATTTTAGCAAAATTTTAAGAAAATACCAAGATTATTATTATGTTGTTAGCACTGTAAATAGATGTGGTTTAACGAATTAAAGCAAAATATTTCTCAACCAAACATCCTAACGATCACAGCCGTCAAAATAAAATTCTTAAATGTTGAGCGTCACAACGTTTCACAAGAAAAACATTCAATACGCCATAATTCTTAAATTTCTTTTACCCTTCTTAAGCAAGTGAAATTTAAAAGTTGCAAAATGAAGGTGTTTGGACAAAATATATTTAAATTAAGTTGAGTTAAGTTGGCAACAGATGACCCCGTAGTTACGGACATAGTTACATTCAAACTTTGCATGTTTCTTAACCTAAAAATTATTTCAGGTATACCAATGTCAACACTAACCAATTAATCAAAGTTGTCAACTTAAAACAATTTAACTAACTTTATTGAGTTTGAGTTTGAGTGTAATTTACATTATTAATACCGAGAAATTATGATAATTTTCGTTAAGTTGGCAACATATTCGTATACAAAATTAAGTTGTGGTTATAATATTTCTACTCAATTTTTTGGAAATTTGACAAATAACGACACTAATCAATTAATCAGCGTTGCCAACCTATAATCAATAAAAGTTTCATCAAATTAATTAAATTAACAAACCAAATAGTTTAAAATTTATGGCTTTCAAATTGATTTGAGTGTAATTTTCGCCGCCAACACAAGGATTTATAATTATTTTCTTTAAGTTGGCAACTTATGACATCATTTCGGTATAAAATTAAAAAAGGTAATTTTTGTTACAATTAATCAGCATTTCCAACCTTTACGGAATTAATTAAATTAATTAAACTAAATAACTTAAAGCTTTTTGGTTCAAAGTCACAATTTAGTGTTTTTAAATTTTATACTAATTTACGTTAAAATATGTTTATTTTTGTTAAGTTAACATTAACGTAAGTTAATCAATGAAAATTAAGTCAGATACCAACACTATAACTGAACAAAGTAAAAGGATTGTGATGCAAATGCTCTTATTTTATTTTATGTGTAATTAACGTAAAGTTAACGTTAACCACAGATTGAAATGCTACTTCTAACTTTTTTTTTGTATTTCAACCTAAAAGGTATTTTCAGGAATACAAATTTGACAAATGATGACAATAAGTATTTAATCAATAAAAAATTTAAGGAATTAATTAAACAAAATAGCTCCAGCTTTTTGTAAGTTCAAATCAAAACTTATTGTTTTAAATTGATTTGAGTGTAATTTTTGGTCGCCAATATTGAGATTATGATTACTTTCGTTAAGTTGGCAACATATCCTCAATGAATATAGAAGCTCGCACTAAATTAACTACAATTAAATTGACAAAAAATTCTTTAATGAAACGGAGTACTTTTGGATCAATTAAGAATCAAAATCAACAAAATTAACCCTACTTATCAATCAACTAATAAGAAAAGTATACAGGGTGTTTCAGAATAAGATGCTGATCCTTAAGGGTTGTCAATCCTTACGCGATTTTAAAAGAAAATTTTAAATAAACATATGTCCCTAAACCTCTTAACTTTTGATCTACAACGTGTTCAAGTTTTTAAGAAAAAAATGTTTTTTTATCATAACTTTAATATCTTTATAGATATTTTAATAAAATTTGGCATATGCCTTCTAAGCAACAACTATTTTTTGATTTAGAAATTTTAAATTTTTTTGTTCAGTGGCGTCTGTACAGTATAGGACTAGATTTGTTTAAGAGAAATATTATGTACGCCACTGCTTTTCTTAAAATAAAAATTATTTTAAAATCTCATTTATTTTAAGGTAAATTTGATTTCTTGTTTTTTTTCGTCCGGCAAGCGGTTTTCGTAAAAGATTTGGCAAATAATTATTGATTATTTAATACATAATAATTTTAACATTAAAATAAAAGAACTAACATTAAATAACCTAAAAAAAAAAAAATTTAGATTAGCTGTTTAAAATTGTTTACACCACCTGCGTGCCATATTCAGCTCTTTTCCTCATTAAGTCTCATACTCTTTGAAAAATTTTTTTCTTAAAACTTGAACACCTTGTAGATCAAAGTTAAGAGATTTAGGACATATGTTTATTTGATCTTTTCTTCTTAAAATCGCGTAAGGATTGACACCCTTAAGGATCAGCATCTTATTCTGAAACACCCTGTATATTTAACAGTATTCGTATTTAGTTTCACTAAATTTCAGCAAATTTTTAAGAAAACACCAACACTAAGATTATTATGTTGTTAGGCCTGCAAAAGATGTAGTTTGACAAAGCAAAATATTTCTCAACCAAACATTCTAACGATCACAGCCGTCAAAATTTGTAACTGGTAAACTCAATTAAAACGCATTTATTTTCAACGAGGCAAGTAGAATTTGAACAATAATTAAATCTTTCGAACTAATAAATAAAATTTTTTAAATGTTGAGCGTCACAACGTTTTACAAAGAAAACATTCAATACGCCATAATTCTTAAATTTCTTTGATGACTACCCTTCTTAAGCAAGTGAAGTTTCAAAGTTGCAAAATCAAGGTGTCTGGGCAAAGACGTTTAAATTGATTTGAGTTAAGTTGGCAACACATGACCCCCATAGCAACGGTCATTCAAACTTTGCATGTTTCTTAATCTAAAAATTATTTCACGGATACAAATGTCGACACTAACCAATTAATCAAAGTTGTCAACTTGAAAATAAATAAAAATTTTACTGAATTAATTAACTTAGTTGAGTTTGAGTATAATTTACATTATTAATACCGAAAGAAATTATTATAATTTTCATTAAGTTGGCAACATATTCTTATAAAAATGAAATTGCGGTTATAATATTTCTACTAATTTTTTTTGAAAATTTGACAAATAACGACACTAATTAATTAATCATCGTTGCCAACCTATAATCAATTAATTCTCGGAATTAATTAAATAAAGATGGAAAAATTTGGAAGATAAAATTAACTCAATAATTATTTTTGTTAAGTTGGCAACTTTTGAGATCCCTTTGGTATAAAATTTAAAAAAATCTAATTTTGGTTACAATTAATCTGCATTGCCAACCTTTACGGAGGTAATTAAATTAATTAAACTGTTTTTAGGTTCGCGTAAAATTTAGTGTTTTTAAATTTTATATTTAATTAATAAAAATACACAAGAATTATGATTATTTTGTTAAGCTATCATTAACCTAAAGGTAACGTTAACCCCAGATTGAATAACTACCTCTAACTTTTCATGTATTTTAACCTAAAAGATATTTTGAGAATGGAAATTTGACAATGACAATAACCAATTATTCTAGTGCTGCAACTCATAATCAATAAAAGGTTTTATGGAATCAATTAAATTAATTAATCGAAATAGATCAAAATTTTTGCAGGTTTATAGTCAAAACTTATGGCTTGTTGATTTGAGTGTAGTTTAAGTTATAAATACCGAGGAATTATCTAAATTTTTGTGGAAGTCTGTATAAATTTCAGTACTTCTTAATGGCCAACGATTGTTAAACATATCCATTATACAGTGTGTCACGGATCCTATAGGTAAAAATTCTTTTAATTTTAGTTTTAGCTACCAAAACAAGATACCGCACGTTCACGAAGAGTAAATAAAATTGCGTTTTAGAAAACAATAGTTCAAACAAAAGTTATAGGCAATAAAACTTTTTTTCATAACTTTTTTTGTAGAATTGATATTGTTGGATAATAAAATTATAAACAACTTTTATTTCAAGCAAAAATGTGTAAAATGAATATTTTTCTAGCTATTTCAAAAATTGAAAAATCTATGTAGGTTAACGGTCTCATTTTAGCTAGATAGATTATGCCTAAAGTTTAAGCAAATCCGCAATAAGTTCCATATGCTAAGATTTATTGAAATCGAACTAATTGATTTACATACGTACGGACGAAGCGGAGGACAAAATTTTATTGTTACTTCATTGTAACATAATAAGTCTAATTTGTTGGAAAAGGGTCTTAAAATTCAAAACTTTTGGTTGGGGAAACTGTCACATCTTATTTATAAAATGTAGATTAAAAAGAAGTTTAGAAAGAAAATAATGTTAAATAAAATTACTTGATTGATTTTTAAAATATTCTCAACAAAATTAATCGAAATCGAATTATATTGTAGTGAAATGTGAAAATAATGAGGGTGTTAACTTAAAATTAAAGAATTTTTTTTGATAAAATTAGTCAAGGACGAGTAATTAGAATAAAACTTAATATTTAGAACTAAATACTTTTGTTGATTCAAAGTCAAAACTTAATGTTTTCAAATTTTAGTATAATTTAGGTTATAAATACCATAGTTATTTTCGTTAAGTTGGCAACCGATAACATCATATAAATATAAAGTTCAAAGTAATATAAGCAGGGACGTATTGAAGCACCTGGACCTCTTATGAAAGTATTATCGAATATGGTAAAGAAACTCCTATATACGACGTTTTGCACTACTAAGCGGGTGCTATCTATAATCGATTAAAGTCTTACGGAATTAATTACATTAATTAAAATAAATAGTTTAAACCTTTCGTAAGTTTAAAGTAAAATTATTGCGTTTAAATTGATTTGAGTTAAGTTGGCAACAAATGACCCTATAGTTACATTCAAACTTTGCATGTCTCTTAACCTAAAAATTATTTCAGAAACACAAATGTCGACACTAACTAATTAATCAAAGTTGTCAACTCAAAATAAATAATAACTTTATTGTATTAATTAACTTAATTGAGTTTGAGTTTGAGTGTAATTTACATTATTAATACCGAAATTATAATAATTTTCGTTAAGTTGGCAATATATTGATACAAAATAAAATTGTGGTTATAATAATTCTACTCAATTTTTTGGAATTTGACAAATAACAACACTAATCAATTAAAACAGCTTGCCAACCATAATCAATAAAAGTTTTACGGAATTAATAAAATTAACGAAACTAAATAGTTCAAAATTTATGGATTTTAAATTGATTTGAGTTTAATTTTCGTCTAAAACTGCTTCTAACTTTTTATGTATTCTAACCTAAAAAGTATTTTCAGGAATATAAATTTGACAAATGATGACAATAAGCATTTAATTCAGTATTGCCAACTCATAATCAATAAAGGTTTTACGGAATTAATTAAACTAAATAGATAAAAAATTCTGCAGGTTCAGAGTCAAAATTTATGGCTTTCGATTAATTTGAGTATAGTTTATGTTAAAAATATCGAGGAATTATAATTAATTTTGTTAAATTGGCAACCGATGACATTACATCGACATAAAATAAATAAATACCATAGATTATGATCACTTTCTTATGTTGGCAACAGATAACATCATAGTGTTGCAAAATTTGAAAAAAAATCTATTGTGGTTGTAATCATTTGCACCAAACTTTTAACGTCATAAGCAAGAAATTATTTTTAGCAATAAAAATTCGATAAATGAGACACCATCCAATTAATCAAAGTTGCCAACAAATAATAAATAAATTTTGACGGACTTAACTAAATAATTAAACTAAATAATTCAAACTTTTTTGAGGCTAAAAGTCAAAAAGTATTGAGTTTGTATTGATTTTGATGATTACGTTACAAATACTAAGGGATTATGATTATTGGCAGCCAAAACATGTTATCGACATACAAAAAAATTTGTTTATAATTATTACACTCAAACTTTTATATATCTTAACCTAAAAAGCATATTTAGGGATACTAATTTGTGTGAAAAATTAATCAGTGTTGCCACTGATTGTAATTTACTTATGTTATAAATACCAGGAATTATAATTGCTTTTGTTAAGTTGGCAACAGAAAACATCATACTGTCATAAAATAAAAAAAAGATAATATTTTGGTTGTAATTATTACACTCTGAACTTTTCATATATCTTAACACAAAATTATGGTCAGGGATTAAAATTTCTTAAATGACGATTAATTAATAAGAGATCCACGGAATTAATTATACTAAATAGTTTAAACTTTTTGTACGTTCCTTATTGCATTTAAATTGATTTGAGTGTAATTTAAGTTTTAAATACTTATTTTCGTAAAGTTGGTAACAATTGAAATACAAAATGTTTTTGTGTTTTAATCATTAGGTACGCTCAACTTACTATATATTTTCACCTAAAAATTAAATTCAAGGATAAAAATTTGACAAATAACAACAACAGCCCATTAATTATATCAATAATTAATGTAATTATATTAGTTAAACTAAATTGTTCCAACTGTTTGTGATTCCAAGTCAATACTTTTGAGTTGATTTGAGTGTAATTTATGTTATAAATACCGAGGAATTATGATTATTTCCTATCGTTGAAATCATATTGAAAGAAAATTTAAAAAGAATAAAATATTGGTTATGATAATTACATTTAAAGTTGTTTTTAACCTAAAAACATATTGAGGGATACAAATTTGACAAACGACAACAGCGTTGCCAACTCTTAATTAATAAAAGTTTTACGCAATTAATTAAACTAAGTAGTTTAAACTTTTTGTATGTTCAAAGTCAATACTCTTGAATTGATTTGAGTGTAATTTATGTTATAAATACTGAGGAATTATGATTATTGGCTATTATTGAAATCATATTGACAGAAAGTAAAAAGTTGAATATTGGTTATGATGATTACATTTAAAGTTTTCTTAACCTAAAAATGTATTCAGGGATACAAATTTGACAAACGACAACACTAACCAATTAACCAGCGTTGTCAACTCATAATTAAATAAGAGTTTTACTCAATTAATTAAACTAAGTAGTTCAAAGTTTTTGTAGGTTTAATGTCAATACTTTTGAATTGATTTTGGTGTAATTTATGTTATAAATACCGAGGAATCATGATTATTGGTTATTGTTAGAATCATATTGACCCAAATGAAAAAAATAGGAAAATGTTGGTTATTTTATTTATTTAATCGTATGGTACATTTTAAATATTGTATTGTGATGTAAGTGTTATGTATGGTGCCCCAGAAGATCAGTATAAACCTGTACAGTGTGGTGACGAAACCGTGTGCAATTGTGGATTGGTTTGCCTTGGCAAAGCATTTACTTCAAGGTTTAGGAAAACCACTAAAACCTAAACATGCCAACCCTTACCCACCCTAGTATTCACATGTAATAATATTAATTAAGTGTGTAATGTGATTGTGTTTTGTAAAATTGTGTTGTACATTTTTTCCTAATTATCCGGAGGGGTCTTGATGACCAGGTCCGAAACCAAAGTGGTGATTCTCAGGAACAACATGTTTTTCTTGTTGTCCATGGAGTACTGTAAGGTACTGATCACCTTCCATATTTTATATTTGCACCAAAACCCTAAAAACACACACGAAAAAAAAACTCTAAAGAAAATTGACGTACGTTTTGACGTTTAATTCCGGAAACCAAAGTGGTGATTCTCAAGAACAACATGTTTTCTTGTTGACCATGGAGTACTGTAAGGTACTGATCACCTTCCATATTTTATATTTGCACCAAAAACCCTAAAAAAACACACACGAGAAAAAAAAACTCTAAAGAAAATTGACGTACGTTTTGACGTTTAATTCCGGAAACCAAAGTGGTGATTCTCAGAACAACATGTTTTTTCTTGTTGACCATGGGGTACTCTAAGATACTGTTCACCTTCCATATTTTATATTTGCACCAAAACACTACTAAAAAACACACACGAAAACTCTAAAGAAAATTGACGTACGTTGATTTTTTTGATTATACAATATTTATATTTTATATTGGTTATGATCATTACATTTAACATTTTTTCAACCAAAAAACATATTCAGGATACAAATTTGACAGAACGACAACACTAACCAATTAACCAGTGTTGTCAACTCATAATTAAATAAGAGTTTTACTCAATTAATTAAACTAAGTGAAGTAGTTCAAAGTTTTTGTAGGTTTAATGTCAATACTTTTGAATTGATTTTAGTGTAATTTATGTTATAAATACCGAGGATTCATGATTATTGGTTATTGTTAGAATCATATTGACCCAAATGAAAAAAATAGGAAAATGTTGGTTATTTTATTTATTTAATCGTATGGTACATTTTAAATATTGTATTGTGATGTAAGTGTTATGTATGGTGCCCCAGAAGATCAGTATAAACCTGTACAGTGTAGTGACAAAACCAAGTGCAATTGTGGATTGGTTTGCCTTGGCAAAGCATTTACTTCAAGGTTTAGGAAAACCACTAAAACATAGACATGCCAACCCTTACCCACCCTAGTATTCACATGTAATAATATTAATTAAGTGTGTAATGTGATTATGTTTTGTAAAATTGTGTTGTACATTTTTTCCTAATTATCCGGGAGGGTCTTGATGACCAGGTCCGCAAACCAAAGTGGTGATTCTCAGGAACAACATGTTTTCTTGTTGTCCATGGAGTACTGTAAGATACTGATCACCTTTCATATTTTATATTTGCACCAAAACCCTAAAAACACACACGAGAAAAAAAACTCTAAAGAAAATTGACGTACGTTTTGATCGTTTAATTCGAAACCAAAGTGGTGATTCTCAAGAACAACATGTTTTTCTTGTTGACCATGGGGTACTCTAAGGTACTGATCACCTTCCATATTTTATATTTGCACCAAAAACCCCTAAAAAACACACACGAAAAAAAAAACTCTAAAGAAAATTGACGTACGTTTTGACGTTTAATTCCGGAAACCAAAGTGGTGATTCTCAAGAACAACATGTTTTTCTTGTTGACCATGGGGTACTCTAAGGTACTGATCACCTTCCATATTTTATATTTGCACCAAAAACCCCTAAAAAAACACACACGAGAAAAAAAACTCTAAAGAAAATTGACGTACGTTTTGACGTTTAATTCCGAAACCAAAGTGTGATTCTCAAGAACAACATGTTTTTCTTGTTGACCATGGGGTACTCTAAGGTTACTGATCACCTTCCATATTTTATATTTGCACCAAAACCCCTAAAAACACACTGAAAAAAAAACTCTAAAGAAAATTGACGTACGTTTTGACGTTTAATTCCGGAAACCAAAGTGGTGATTCTCAAGAACAACATGTTTTTCTTGTTGACCATGGGGTACTCTAAGGTACTGTTCACCTTCCATATTTTATATTTGCACCAAACACTACTAAAAAACACACACGAAAAAACTCTAAAGAAAATTGACGTACGTTGATTTTTTTGATTTTACAATATTTATATTTTATATTGGTTATGATCATTACATTTAACATTTTTTTAACCTAAAAACATATTCAGGGATACAAATTTGACAAACGACAACACTAACCAATTAACCAACGTTGTCAACTCATAATTAAATAAAAGAGTTTTACTCAATTAATTAAACTAAGTAGTTCAAAGTTTTTGTAGGTTTAATGTCAATACTTTTTGAATTGATTTTTATTGTAATTTATGTTATAAATATCGAGGATTCCATGATTATTGGTTATTGTTAGAATCATATTGACCCAAATGAAAAATATAGGAAATGTTGGTTATTTTATTTATTTAATCGTATGGTACATTTTAAATATTGTATTGTGATGTAAGTGTTATGTATGGTGCCCCAGAAGAGCAGTATAAACCTGTACAGTGTAGTGGACAAAACCAAGTGCAATTGTGGATTGGTTTGCCTTGGCAAAGCATTTACTTCAAGGTTTAGGAAAACCACTAAAACATAGACACGCCAACCCTTACCCACCCTAGTATTCACATGTAATAATATTAATTAAGTGTGTAATGTGATTATGTTTTGTGAAATTGTGTTGTACATTTTTTCCTAATTATCCGGGAGGGTCTTGATGACCAGGTCCGGAAACCAAAGTGGTGATTCTCAGGAACAACATGCTTTTCTTGTTGTCCATGGAGTACTGTAAGATACTGATCACCTTTCATATTTTATATTTGCACCAAAAACCCTAAAAAAAACACACACGAGAAAAAAACTCAAAAGAAAATTGACGTACGTTTTGACGATTAATTCCGAAACCAAAGTGGTGATTCTCAAGAACAACATGTTTTTTGTTGTTGACCATGGGGTACTCTAAGGTACTGATCACCTTCCATATTTTATATTTTTACCAAACACTCTAAAAACACACACGAAAAACTCTAAAGAAA
>JALBCR010002153.1:0-38524 GCA_030710515.1 Abscondita cerata | reverse complement strand
CCTTCAGATTGGTATAATTTACTTAATTTTACTTTTGACAATAATTGTAGCATGAAAAATGATAAAATCTTTGGTACATAAAAAATATGAATTGTAAAATTTTAAAATTTAGTTTTTTATGTTTGCATAAGTGTGTTCCACAGGGATCTATTTTAGGTCCAATTTTTTTACTTCATACACTAGCAACTTATTTAAATAAATATTCTCAGTATACAGATGATACGCAAACATATACTACTAATTCATGTTGCAGATCACAATCATGCAGCAAATTTCACTAATAGTAACTTCGACATCGTAGATTCTGATCTCTTAAATTTCAAAAAGCCTCAGATACAAATTTTTGGTGCCAAAAATCAACACAGAGAAAGTCGTAATATAAAAATTTTACTTTGTGATTTCTTAGTTCTGTTTCAATTTAATTTCTGTGATGTAGTATATGGCCCTTGCTTATACTTGCGCATTACTAATAGAATACAACGCATGCAGAATTCCTGCTTACTATTGATGTATAGAATCTGTAAGTGGTTAAATTAGATTAATTGATGCAACTTTATTCTGTGGTCTTATTTTATAAAGTAATTAATTACAATACTTTTACTTTGTATTACTCCTTATGCAAAAACAGCTTTTACGAGATGTCATTTCTTTTATTATTGCTAAATAATGGAATTAGTTTTCCAAACTTGGACCAATGACATACATACTTTGGATGGGATTAAGAACGATTCTGGTTATTTACTTTTTTGATTTATTTATTTACTTATTATGTGTTGTTGGGTTCTTAATTTTGATGTTCCCCAGAAGGTCTAATGAAGACCAATTAACAGAAATAAATAATTACTTTCTATAATTGTAAATGTAGTTGAAAATAAAGACATTAATTATTACTATTATTAATAATAAATTATATTAGAATTGACGTCAACCACTCTAATTTTCAAATATCTTCAAAGGAATCATCAGTGTAGTACGCGGACCTTTGAAAATATTGCCGTTAAAAAGTCTATTTTTTCAAAATCAGTTTTGAACATTTTTTAGGTTCTTCAGTTGCTACAATTTAAAAATATTTTAAATTATACTTTTATGGACCAACTGTCAACTTTGACATTTTAAATGGAAAAATTTTTTTTTTATTTTGAATTACGTGAAGAACTGTATACGAGTATTACTTAAAGAATGATACTTTTTGAGATAAATTGGAGATATTCTGATTGGTTGTGGGTTAAGTAATGTAGGGTAAGAAATTATAATACTTAAGAATTGGTATATTACAGTACCTCTTAATAACTTGAAGTGGTTGTGCAAAACGTTATAATGGAGAAGAATCTAGTTTTATAAAATCAGGATAATGTAAGAATGGGAAAGTATTTTTGTCTAAAATGACTAAACAATTATTTTAACGGTTTACAAAAATATTTGAATTAATTTTTTGTATAATTTATTTAATTGGTAAGAAATAGTTATAGTCGACATGAAGTTTTTTTATTTTTTTAAAGATTGCAACTTTTAATTTTACGTGCTGCAAATTATATTATGTACAAGTTTTACTTCAACTTCAAAGATATTCTAAATGGTCAGAAAAAGTATTTTGCTGAACAGAGGGAAAATGTTGGTTCAGTTAGCAACACAGTCAAATATGGCAGAAAGTGATCAAAATAGTAGTAACAGTGAACTTTTTATTGATGATTCAGATAATGGCCTTGATTATATGTTCCTCATACGGTACCTGAAAGAACAAAAAGACAGAAGTTTGTCAAAAGTGATTTAGAAGAGAGTGAAATGCGGTTAACGAAAATGCTAATATTGATCAAGAACAAACAGAAAATAGTTTTGAATAATCTCCTGATTCTGAGGCTAACGGTAACGTAAATCTAAATATTCATAATGAACAACCTGGACCTATTGGAGACGAGAAATAACTTACTTTGAATTCAATGTCAATCCTCCACGATAAAGATGTCTTGAATTCAATGTCAATCCTCCTCTGAGTGAAGAGATGATAGACATGATTTGTAATAGTACTCTTGAAAAGTTATTTGCATTATTTGTAGACAATGAAATCTTAGATTTACTTCTGACTGAAACTAATCGTGACGCAAATCAAAAACTAAGTGGACAACCGTTAAGTTTAAAAAGTGGACTTAAAAAGTAGAAAGAAACAGACAGGATAGAAATGATGAATTTCTTAGGTGTTGTATTATGGATGGGATTAGTATAACTGCCCAGTCTAGCCTCTTACTGGAGTTCTAATTTACTGTATTCCAACAGTGTTAGCAAAGTAATGTCCTGGAAAAGTTTGAAATCTTACTAAGAATGTTTCATGCTGTTGACAATGAAACTACAGTTGAAGGAAATGGACTTTATAAAGTTCAACCACTTATAGAACTACTATTACCCAAGTTTCAAAATGCAATCACACATCAGGAAGATATTTGCATAGATGAAACAATAATATCTTTTAGAGGACGTTCGATGGGTTGGCAGTATCTTCCAAACTATGGATATACGTGGAACTTGAGGTGAAAATCTACTACAACTGGTACAAGTGGATACACAAACAGTTGAACTTTGAAGGTATTCTCTTTTGAATTTGGCCGAACCCTTTACACTAATAACTGGTACACAAGCGTAAAAAGATATTAGTATCTTTTACCCATTTAGTAGGAACCCTGAGAACTAATCGTAAGGGTAACCCAAGAGATCTGATAACAAAAACTAAAGAAGGGTGAGTTAAAAGATAACATGATAACTATTTCCAAAAAGGGAAACGAAATTAAGAAACCCGATGTTGTGCTTGCTTATAATAAAGCAAAATTATTTATTGATGTCTCGGATCAAACGAGCTTATACTCAACAACACTTCGAAGAACTATCAAGTGGAACAGGAAAATTATTTTTGATTTTAAAGATCAAAACCCTACCATGAAAATTGTTAATTTTCTTGAAATTCTGGCAATAAGCTTATTACAAGCAAAGCATCCTGATTTACCTGATCCCATAAATTCTGGAGAAGATCATAGAATTGTGTCCCACAAGAGCAGCCAGACGTAGATTCAGCGGCTGTTGTAAGCGGCTCAGAGAAACAGAGGGACGAGAAAGTGCAGCAAAAAGAGTCAGAACTAAATGTTTGGTATGTGATACGTTTTATGTCTCGATTGCTTTAGTAACAATCATTCTGCATTCTTGCAGAAATAATACATATTGAAGTTAATTGGATGAATTCCACATATATGTTACAAATAATAATAATAATAATAATAATAATAATAATAATAACTTTATTGAAACAAAAGACTCACAGTTCAGCGCTATGTAACAATTAATACAAAACTCACACTGTCTTCCACTGGGCCCAAAAAACAAATTATAATAAATTCTAGCTACTTAGTCATAAATGTTGTAATAGGTACCGAAGTGAAACTGTAAGGAATAAGTAGTATATAAAAACAATACTATACAGTGAGCATAAATGCAAGAACTATCCAAATTGTTTAATAGACTGGATTGAAACACGACTAACGGCCGATCTGTTTCCGCCATAAATATGAAATAATTTTACCCTAAATAACCCTTTACTACCACTAAGACAAATGTCCCTAGGACAGCTATTCTATAGACGGGAGATATTAAATCTGAAGACGATTGAAACTTAACCAATCTGTGTAAGGGAGGAGTTATCAGGTCTTTTCGTCTTAAATTAATATTGTGTACATCTGTGCGGAATTGTATTTTTTTATATAAATAGGTAGGTACACGAGAAGTTATGGATGGTATAATATATTGTAAGGCTATGTAAAATTCTACGATTCTTCATGTTTAACCAGTTAAGTTTAGTAAGTTTAAAACTTGTACGCCCACCTCTCCTAATACCAAAGATCAACCTGATGCACGAGTTCTGAGTCCGTTGAATTTTATTCGCGACTTTTTTGTTAATACAAGGACCATATACCGTATCAGCATAATTAAATATGGAAAGCACCAATGACTCAGTTAGTAGTTTTTTAACTTCTAACGAAAAACATTTTCTATTTCAGTATAACATTTTAATGTTGGCAAAAGCTTTTTGTATACAAGAGTTTATATGCTCAACAAAATTTAGTCCGGTATCAAGTAATACACCAAGATTTCTAACACTATCAGATTTTTCCAGGGTAACATCTTTAATTTTGAAAGATATACTATCAGAAACATTTACGTTAGTTTTTTTATTTGCAATTACTATAAGTTTTGACTTAAGAGGATTAATTACTAGACCGCGTCTTTCACAGAACTCAATAAACAATGTCAGCTCAGCATTCATCATATTAACGGATTTGGTGATGTCAAAGATTGGAAAAGAATAATAAATTTGTGAATCGTCGGCATAATAATGTGAGGAGCACTGTTTTAGAACCGATGGTATGAAACAGGTATAAATACTAAATAGTAGCCCCAAAATGGATCCCTGTGGAACACCACTATTAATTCGCAATAATTTAGACGTTTTGTGTTGTAGATGAACTTGCTGAAACCGATTTGTTAAATAGTTAAACAATAAGGTTACAGCACTGGGTGTAAGCCAATGAATTTAAAAATAGATGATGCTAAGTTATGATTTATTAAATCAAACGCTTTACTGAAATCAATGAGCACTAAGGGTGTTATAAGATTCTTGTCCAAAGCCAGAATGAATATCATCAACGATCGTTAGAGAGCAGATGTACAACTATGATCCCTACGGAACCCCGATTGATTATCAGGTAAAATATTAAATTGATTTAGATGAGATCTCAGTTGCAATTGAATTACACGTTCAAATACTTTAGAACATGTTGGAAGAATTGAAATAGGACCTAAATCAGAGAAACTATTGGTGTCTGCTTTTTTAGGAATCGGTTTAATAATTGGCAATTTTTCAAAGGTTAGGGTAAGTGTGATTTTCAAGGCAACAATTTATAATATGAGTGATGAAATGGGATACAATAGGAGGCACAGTTTTAACATACATAATATTATCGTATCCATATATTTTATTATGTCGATCACCGTTTCTTCCGTAACCAAGGAAAATTTAAATAACTTAGGAAATTAGTTTTATAAGACGATTGATAAAAAATTCATTAGTTCAAAGTCGATCGGTGTTTGTAAAGATTCGACACTATCAATGAAGTGATGGTTTATAGCTTCAACATCGTCTAATCCATCAGGGATAATAGCAAGATTAGATTTAACAAGACCTGCGCTATCGTAGATTCTTCCAAATTTGTTTACTATCTTTAACATTATTCAATTTAAAGTTGAAATAAGCGAGCTTTTTCTAGACGCACTGTTTTAGTTAATAAGGTTTCTAGCTTTCATTATAGTATGCCCAATGCACAGGGTCTTTGGTGCGTTTATCAACGAGTTAGAGCATTGCGTTTTATCTTAGAGAGAAGCTTAGTATTCTCCGTAATCCAAGGAGACAGATCTACTCCTCAACAGCTTACAACAAACAAAAAAAAAAAAAAAAAAAAAAAAAAAACAAAAAAAAGGATTAACAAGCAGGCCTCCGCAAAAAAATTGATAATTAATGATTCGAACAGGTTTGGTACTTCAATCATGCCATGAAATTGGGTAATGGTCAGCGATTAACAAGGAATCAACATATTGCTCTATAACTAAAGAAGCATCTGATGTGATAATTAGATCAATAATACTAGAAGAGGTAGGAGTAACTCTGGTTGGGGAAGAAATAACTTGCGTTAGGTTAAATGTGTCAAAAACAGTTAAAAGTGAGTTGGTGTTTGAATTAACATTTAAGATATTTACATTAAGGTCTCCAAGTATTAAAAGGTTTTTACAACTGGGCAAAATAGTACTTAATGTGTCTTCGAATAAGTCAAAGAAGGTTGTATCACATGGTCGAGGGGCGGTAGATGACACCTACGCACAGATCATGTTTTGTTAATTTTATCCATAGTTGTTCTAACTTGGAATCGTGGTCCTTCATGAGATTGAATGTTATAAACTTTTTAACATAGATAGCAACACCGCCTCCCTGGAAAAAGTCACGGTCATTTCGAATTAATGTATATCCATCAATATACAGCATATCTGATGTTATAGAGGGGAATTTAGCCAAGTCTCAGTTACGCCAACAATTGAAAGTCTGAGTTGGAAGATTTAGCTGCCGTAAGGAGTCTAAATGTGGTAGTAAGGATCTTATATTTAAATGCACGAGTTTTAATTTGGACATTCTTAATCACAATTAATAAAATATACATTAAGACTTTATTTTATATTAGCTAAATTTCTACGCATATTATTAATAAATTAGAACCGTAAGATAATGATATCAAAGCAGAAAGATGAGCACAATAAATTGCAAGACTAACTGTTATAGTATTATGAGTTTTCACGAAATAACAATATTATTCAAATACGTTATCAGTATTATCAGAACGCGTGTATACAATCAAAATCTGTTACACTAGGTTTTAAACCAAGTTACAGTTACAAATGGGTGAGCTAACTTATAAGAATTTCTAATATAATTAATATCAATGAATAACACAGGCAAAAAATTAAAGAAGTTTGCACTCGCAACGCAAAAAATCAAGAGTTTTCTACCATATATAGCACTCGCGCAGAGCCACCAATTTATAGAATACGAATAAGTAAATTTATTGTTTACCTAACATCGCATGCAGTTTCAGCAATAGTCTTAAATTTAATTTCTTTTACCATTGATCGCAGATTTAATAGTCCCATCTTGAGTCCAAATTGGATTAGGGGATACAAGTTTCTTAGCCTCCTTAAGTACAGCGAGACGTTTTGAAGTTAGATCTTCCGTAAAGACCTACACTACTTACCTTTTAACTATGTTTTTCTTTGAGAAAACAAGCTCTTTTGTTGAACGCCGGCAGAACTTGACGATAATCGGACGAATAGCGTTACTACCTCAGCAGGCAAACGATGGCAAGTGTCAATATCGGATTCATTAATTTTAATATTTAACTTTTCGGAAAAAAGTTTGAATCACAACTGATGATGTAAGTTCATTAGTTCTATCAGGTACACCAAAGATACGAATGCTATTCCGACGGGTGTATTGCTCCAAATCATCTTATCTAATTTCCAGTGCATCCATAGCTGTATTAAGCGATTCCACCTTTTCACTATACTCCTTGATTTTAACTTCAAGTGATTCGTTTAATTTCTTACTAATCTTATCAACCAACGTATCTATTAGTTTTTCTAAAAAATCTGATTTATCAAAGAGTCGCTCTATGACTCTGGACACCAAGGAATCTTCGGTAGATTGATTTCTGGTACAACTTCGACTATCTCCGGTCATCGTTAATTAATTAATTGTACACAGATCACAGGAAACACTTCACTACTTACTATTTACACTAATGTAATTGAATAAAGGCAGTGACATAGTTCCTATTGCGTTATTTTATAATTTACTGCGGAGTACAAAAAAATCGTCTACTCACTCATGTAGCATACTATTTATATGTTAATATGTACATATAACATACATGTTACTTTTATATTATGTATACACACGTAGCAAATAAATGATATTAAATTTTCAGTTTCTGTAATTTTTCAGTTATCTTTTTAATTGATTTGTATTTTTTGTCCTATTCATTTCGTGAACCACAGGTGGCTCATGTGACCCTCATGTAAATTTTAGTAAAAATGTCATCAGTACGCCGTGTGAGCCAGCAAGTGCAACTTGCATCAGAATTAGTGTCTAATTGATATTTCACATATTTGTTACGTTGAATTTGTTCAAATTGTTTGTATGTTTGGCGGTTGTTTATATCTCATGTTGTATGGTCGATATTTAATTTTAAACTGTATTTATTATTCGAGGTTTGATTCATTACTTCAACAGTCGTTTATATCTTGTTCACCACTACATTTTGGACATGCATGTCAGAATTTGAAGTGTCACTTTGGATAAATTAAGAATTTTTATTAATTACTTATTTACACAAAATAATAACTGACTACAACAAATGTTCAAAATGTCTTCCATCTTCATTAAAGCACCAATTGATTCATTGCTGAAAAAATATTTCCACTCACTTCAACGTTTGAGGTGAAATGTTTGCAAACGCGTCCACTATTCTTTGCTGCATATTTATTGGTTTTATTGGTGAATCGTTACACACTATTTCATTCACATATTCTTACAAAAAAAAATCTAGTTTCGTCTGATCGAGAAATCTAGCAGGCCATGTGGTGGGGTCATTCCTGCCAATCCAGTGGTTTGAAAAAAAATTATCGAGTTATGTTCTTGCGAAGACTGTGGGTCCATTTCTGCTAATCCAGTGGTTTGACAAGAATTTCATCGAGATACGTCCTCGCGAAGAATGTGAAGGGACTGCACCGCTTTCCATATTTTTTTTTGGGCGCCGGCATGTGGCATCTGTAGTATGGAATTAAAATAATGGTCTTCACCCGGTCTAACATCGCTACTAAAATTTGTGTATAAAATTTACAAAGCAAAGTCGCTATGATCTTTTAAAGTAAAGCTTGTTCATGAAAAATTTTTCAGAAAAACAATTATGAGTTTGCAACACTGACAGGGACACAAAAATAATTAGATGGCTATGTTGTAACGATGCGTTTTTATTTCTAAGTATCGCACCGTCACTAAATTAATTAGAGTAATTAATTTTAGAATAAGAGCCGAGTTTGTTATGTATTTAACTGCTATTAATTTTACGTATTGTTAATTGTGAACCCAAATCAAAGTTAAACAAACATTGTTCCTATCCGTGTGTTGTGTTTGGGGTGACGCATTTTCGCGCCTTAAGTACACCACTCAAGCAATTGCCCGGATATCAACTTGGTCACTCACACCACCGTTCTGCTTATATGCCGTTACTCTCGTCTCTATAGTAACCGCCGCTCTGCTTACATTACCGAAACCCTCACCCCTATAACCGTTAAATGCGCTGACTGCTTTGGGTTGCATGGTATGTACTTTACTTTAATAAATGCTGTCTTGTGTTTGTGAAACTAATAGTATCTGGTTTCGTGTTAAATAAAGAAGTCTTGAGTTTTAGTGTATTCTCTTTATTTCTCCGAACTGCTTCCCGTATAGACAACCAGGACACTGGAATTTTAACCTCCACTGTAGCTGCCCGACAAGCAAACGGAGAGTAAACTTCGTCATCAAATCTGGCGCCAGAGATCCGTCCGCTTTTGTTACTTACAGAAACCAACCGAATGGGGAAGCAAGCTATGTGAAAGCTAAGAAACTACTCCAGAACAGATAAAGGGTGTTCCATTAAAAAACATGATCTTTTTAAATCAATTATGTTTAGTATAAACTTTGTTTACCTATCTCTAATTAGTAGACGCTAGGAAAGGACAACTCACTAATTTACGACCTTGTATGTGGTCGATTGTGGCTTTACAATTGTTTTAAACTATTCCGTTGCAATGGATTGAAGGAGAAAATGAAAGTTCTTTGCTTAACAAAATTTAGCGAATTACAAATGGAACCTTCTATTGCAAGTAATATGAACTGTTTTTTCTTCAAGGTTAAGAAATATGATTTCCGAAATTATTAATTTGCAATCATAATGTCAAATAAGAACTTTAGTAAATACAATTCTGAAACAGAAGTTACTGGGGATTCCGTCAATGTAAAGCCCGACAAGAATTACTGGCAGTATCTTTCTTTGTAAAATTTTTCTTGTTGATTTTCGTTATTTGCATAATTATTTTTAAATTAACAGGATATGTATTATTTGGTTGTTTGTTTGCTTGCCTACTTGTCAGTTTCAAGATATATTTAATGAAATCAATATTGCTATCCTCAAAGTAACTAACTTCACAACTAATATTATTGGATTACTATGTTAATAAAACAATGCAGATTTTCTATGCCTAAGGCGCGCGTCCTTAAGTTCTATGTTTGGGGAAAATAGTTTATTATATTTCTAGGAGTAGAAGGCGTTTATTTTGTGTTGATTTCAGAAGCTTGCTGCCGTAACGCAAATACATCCTTCAACGTTTTTCGAAAATAAAGGTATTGAGTGTAACCAAATTTATTTCCAAAATGAAAAATGAGACAACGTTTGTTTTTCAAAAAGGAGTGTAAAATTAGCATATTTGCTAAACTTGATAAAGGTGTAAAATAATACTAGTAACATTTTTATTCATATCTCTCTTTCTCTCTACGTAGGTACAGAAATAATTGATATTATTTAAAAAAATTTAAATAAAAATACAAACAAATAATACATATTGTAAATTGGTTCCTAGCATATACTTCCTTTAGGATTCCATGTTTCGTGCCTAATTTACAAAGATTGTCATCTGCAATTTCAAGAACAAATGCCAAAATATACCTTTTCTCGGTGCGACCTTTATAGACATCTGGGCTTTTCAAATTGGGATCTCAAATATCAGACGCATTTATTTCTCTTTCGTGATTATGGAAATCAGGACTTGGTTCAGGTAACGAATTTGAAAGTTGAATATATCAATAGAACATAGTTCATTCTTGTTATATTCACTTGGACCTAGCTCCGCTAAAGATTTTGCCCTGCTTTATTTTGTGGTGCACCTTCTTCTACAGGGTGTACATTGTTTCGATCTTTTATTATTATTTCTAAGTCCTCTTCACAGTTTATATTAGGTAGAACGTCTGTAGGTAGAAAACTTTTTAGATCAACTATTAACTTTGTTCTAGTGTTTTAATACAGAGTGCATTTTATGCTACTAAGATGAGCCTTATTCTTCAAATCAGAAAGAAACGTAAGCCTTGCTACCATTTTCTGCTGTTATTGTCTTCCAGCTACGAACGAAGCACATTTTTCACATATTCTACGAAGCCCGAATTTTGAGAGTGTCTGGGCCACATACTACGTAGTTCGTTAATTGTATTTTTAGCAAATTCTATCTTATTATCACTTTTCATAATAGTAGGCGGACCAAAATCATAAAAATATACAAAAGTGCATAAGCTGCTTGTTCTGCTTTTTTTTAAGAGGTCGAAGTTAAAACAAGCGTTTACCGCAGAACCCCACATCGCCCCGTTAAGCGAAAATATTATTGTGTTTTAGAAAAAAATGGTTCAAACAAAAGTTATAGACAATAGACAACTTTTCTTTATCAACTTTTTGTAAAATTGGTATTGGTGGAGATATTGTTACAATAATTAGTGTCACGTGGTTGTTATATCTCGGTAATTACCTATCGGATCAAAAAATAATTTAAACAAAAGTTGTGTATAATTAAATTATAAACTTAGAATATAAATTATTATTTGAAACAAAAATGTGTAAAATGAGTATTTTTCTAAATATTTTAAAAATTCGAAAATCTGTGTAGGTTAACGGCCCTTTTCAGATCTTTGGAATTATAAATCAGGTCTTTGTACAAAGTTTCATAAAAATCGGACGGCTGGTTCTCTTGGAACCTTGTTTACATACGGACGGACGGTTGAAAATATTTTAGAAAAATAGCTTAGATCGAACTATAATCGCCATAAAACATTCGAATCGGTATTTTTTCCGTTCTCCATAAACTTTTAATGAATCATGACCGTGAATCACCCTGTACATTAATGTATTAAAATATGCAGAAACGTAAAGTTCGATTTCTGAGGTACATAAGAGGTTTTTTCCTGGCAACGACGTTATGTTCAGCTCTTACCAATGTGAGTAATAGTTGTTGTCAGAGTCCCTGGATAATCATCGCTACATTTTTTTGGGCCTAAAATATTTACCACCGTCGAAAAATCCGTGTCTGACTTTTTCAATCCGCCGTCGAATATATTCTAGATTAGGGCTTCCGTAGTCATGTCACAATAATATATTGTGCAATTATAAGGGCCAACTACACAACTTCCACAAACTTGGTCAATATTTTGGCTCTCGCAATATACGTGTTCCGTGTGATGCCTTTTTTCAGTGTATTCGATAAAGCGCGGCAGTTGTTCACATTTTTTGCGATGGCATTTGTGAATTCTGTGGTACCGAACATTGCAACTAGGAATACTTGAAATACGCTATTGAGCGCACAAGTATTTACAAGAGAAATGTGTCCGCCACTCGAACTTATTGATTTCAAGCCAGAGGAACAATTTCTTAGGATCGGAATTTTATAAAATTTCGTCTCTAACAAAACATATTTTTACTTAGATGTTTATGCAAGTCTCGTGATTTTTTGTTCGGTGGCTCTACAGTCGATCTACACCAATTTTCCTTCTCACTAGATTCTACAATATTGTATACGGAATTTAACGCTATGACAATAGATGATGCGTAGATGCGTTTTTGTCCATAACCTTCTTCGAGACCCGGTAATGACTCCGAGCACACATCCAAAGCATGTACATATTTTTACATAATGTGCAACTGTGCGCACGAGAAGGCGAGTCTACATTGTCACATACTGGACAGTTGCTTCTGAAATATTTTCAGCAGATTTTATCTGTTCTTTTTCATTCTGTCTTCGATAACAGTTTTAATTTTTGAGCCGGTTTAAATAAGTTACGATGTGTCGAAGGACAATTTTCTTTATCTACTTTATCTTCTTGTAAAGATTATCAAGATGTTATTAGCTTCTATTGCTGCACTTCAAGCAGGTTTTCGGCCATAGCCAAACTTCTCCACGCAAACGCAGGACCAAAGCGGAATCCATTTGATGTTCATCAACAAGCGGTTTACTAATGCTGGAAAATAGTGAGCATTTCCGGTCTCCTGACGATACAGGAGTATTCCTGTTTCATAGATTTATTTATTCTCTCCCCATAAATTCCAGCTTTGTGACCACTAGGAAAATTGTTTGAAACGACGGTTTCGCGAACTAGTAAAATTTGTGTAACCCTTAATAAAGTGATCCTCAGGAAGACTGAGTTGGTTTGCCCCAACAGCTTTCGGCATAGTCATCAATTGTCTTTGTTGTAGTGAAAGCTTATACAACCGCTGACAGCAACGCAACTGATGAATCACAAGTGACTTTTTTTGGTACTGGTGCTGCAGTTCGAATCCATTCGCTCAACCGATGTTTAATCGTATTTGTAGTTTATCACTCTGTAAGCATCTGAGCGAGTAGAAGTATTTATAACAATCATGTATAGATATATATGTTTTGATAAAGTTTTTGACGGTTTGCATACTTTTCGGAATACTGAGCCAGTCGCATCAATGGCCAGCGACGCCGTTTCCTTAATATAATATTCTCTGTACAAGTTGAGTTGGTAGTTGGTCCAATAATGGACATAGAAATGACTTAACTCATTATTTTGAATTTCATATTTATAAGTGCTTATCTGCTGAGCAATTTTACGAGAAACTATTGGGTTCGTGTCGAAAACAATGCGATTCGTTGTACTCTTTTTTGGCTGTCTGTAAATTTCTCCCGCCATATTTCTTTCAGAAAGATGTCGATCAACTTCTTGGCGTTCTGGCTTTCACAAATGCAGTTTCTTACAAACATTCGCCCCTTTGGTTATTTTACATTGTATCACATTCAATAAGTTTTCAGAATCGTAATCGTGAACTTTGCCATTTATGATAGATCCACAAGCGCATGTGCTAATAATCTCTATGGTATTACTATGTATTTTATTACGCTTGAATTGATAACAACACATAATTTATCCGCCAAACCATAACTTGTCCGTCATTTACCAGGTTCTAGTACATGATTTTTTCTGAATTGTACATCAGGTCGATTTCGTTCCGATCTACCATACTGTTTAACGATAATCAGACTTCTTCTTTGGTAAAAGTTATGTTCACTGAAGTGATATTGGGAAAGTTGTCATATATTTGATTTTTTAATTCTGACTAAAAGTATCATATTAATTTTGAGCGCGCAGGTTCTGAAAAATCAAAAATATTATTTCAAAAACCGGGAGGGTGCAAAAACCACACGGTGCATAATTCATATGTTCTTATTTTCTAAAGTAACGTATAATTAGTTTTCAGGCAAATTTTGATGGTGCAGGTTCTAAAAAATCAAAAATATTTATTATTTCGACAATCGTAAGGGTGCAAAAAATCTAGGATACGGAGATGATAAGTGCATTATTGGTGTATAATTCTCGTATTTTTATTTTTTCGTTTCGCATGTCTGTACTTCCAGCCTCCCAACCCAACGAAAATCTCTTTTTCACGCCAAATCAAAGGGGTGCAAAATTTGGTTCAGACGACAATCGAGAGTGCATAATTAGGGCATTATTTGAGATTTCTTGTATTCGTAAACTGGGAAGTGGGGGGGCTAGGTGGGCGGAGGTATTTATATTGACCATCTGCTTGTGACTGCTTGTCGATTAAATCTCGGGTTTATTTTTTTACTTAGTCTCGGTCTAACAACAAAGCTTTTTCACACGTCATAGGTACACTCATGAAATTTAAAACTTGGACACCACAATTTCTGTAAACAAAAGTTTGCACATTGTGAAGCGGGCTTAAGGGTATCATTTACAATTCTAACAGCAGGTAGTCTCAGCAGGGGTTATCTTATAGAAGGACTGTAGAATGAATCATTACACTAAGCACGTTTTAGAAAATAGGTAATTTACGTTGCTTACTTAATTTTTTTCTTTAAAGAATATATTTGAAGGTATCGCTAATTAAACACCATAGCTCGATTAATTATCGAATCAAAATTTTGTTTAGGAAATGTTTACAAAATAAAATTAGAAATAATTTTGATTTAAAAAACGTCTACAAGCAATAACTTTTAAATTAAATCAAAAACTAAACATGGTTATTTGGGTTGACTGATTATTACTTATTTTTAAATAAATCTAACCTACTAATTATTGTAAGTTATTAAAAAAATCATTAAACTCTCTATTCATAATATTTAGTCCTTACAAAATGTATATTTTATGACGTTTCATTTTTTCTGTAGTTAATATAAAAGTGAAAATAAAAACTAAGGCAATTCTTATTGTCAACGTATATATTTAGTTTTTGACAAGAATTTATTACATAATTATAATTAAGATACCAATTATAATGTTAAAATCTGGGCTTTTTGCTGGCCAGGGTAACAGCTCCAAGTTATTTGCTTGTATCCAGTTGCGCACAACCTGCGATGTATAGGGTCATCATATCCCGATAGTTAATTATCGAATGTTCCAAGAAAATATGTGTAAATAGTAAATGGAATCTACTAACGTAACGTTAAGTCGTTAATTATAGTTACATAACTCTCCTTTCATAAGATATAGTTCATATTAATATGCTTATTGTAAAGCTTCGTACACACCTGAACAACAAACCGAGGAACAAACAGAACAACGAACCGAACGGCAATCGGAACATTAATTTGGACGGTGCTACGTACGAATTTTAGAACAGATTCGCAAGTCCTGATTGTTCCACGAACGGTTTGCGGCGTTCCCGCAACTTGTCGGTTTTTCTCCGACATCAAAGAAAATGCGCGCGAATGCGTTTGCAGGTTTGGACGAATCTAAACAAAACGGCGAACAAACTTATGCGGGAGAATTAAATTATTTATTTTTTCCTCCCTTTTGTGGGTTTGTTGTGTTTTAGGTAATATTATGGAGTTGACAGAAAAAAAATGTTTTAAATTAATCAGTGTTTAAGAATGCAAGAAAAAAATGATGTCCCTATTAGCATCATTTGGGCGGGAAATTTCCAAAATAAAAAAAGCGAAGTAAATTATAATTTTTACTCTTCTTTGTGCGTAAAAATTTGGTTGGCACTATCTTCTTGTTTTCCGCAATTTTCTCTTCTCAATAATAAATATATATGAACTGAAAACTACTGAAAATAATTATGGGAACAGCACAAACGTTCCGTTTGTTGTTCGGATTGTGGAAATCATAAAAGATCGTTTGTCGTTCTGTTTGACTTTCGGTTCGTTGTTATGTTTGTTGCTCGGTTTGTTGTTCAGGTGTGTACGAAGCTTTACAACTTAAGCAACAATTTTTGGCGAATAAAGATTAGTTTGTGATGTAATATTAGAAACACAAATTTATATCATATCAAATTTATGACAACTTAAAACCAAGAACGTGTATGTTATTGCTAAGAAATTATTAAGGAAAAAGCGCAATTGCAGTGTAAATATTTATAATTAGATATTTTCGAAAGTTTATAAGTCCTCTATTGTAATCTTAATACTTAAAAGAAAATCCTGTCCATTAGCATTATAAGGAAATGGCTTTTACTTTATGAATAAGTTTCAATAACAATAGAATATCCTTGCTTGTTTAATTTACTTCCTTTGAGTCATATTGCTCTAAGGGTTGTTACATTGGTCATTAGAAGTATGTAATAAATAAACAATTACCTACTGTTTGAGAAGGGGTAGTGTGAACCAATAAATAAAGTAAGAAATGTAAATTCCATTTTAGTTTAAAATTTCAAGTGTTGTGAAAATGCCACCTCATCTCGGTGCTGATTTGAAAGCGCGGATTGTTTCGGAATTAGCGGCGGGCCGTAGCGTGCGTGAAATTTCACGTATGTTAGATATACCAAAAGCACCGAATCTTGAACACCCTTTGGAAAGAGCCATCGGAAGTGGTAGACCTAAAGTATCTACACGTGCTCAAGATCTCGAGTTGTTTCATTACGTAACAGAACAACCATTTGCTACATACTCAGGGCTATAGCAGATACACATTTTCCCGGATGCCGTATAACTGCACAAAAAGATTAAAGGAGATGGGAATAAAGAAGTATAATGCTGCTGCGAAAGAAGTTCTCAGTGACGAAAATATGAGACGTCGTCTTGAATTTGCAAGGCGATATGTGAACGAACCTTTGGAATTTTGGAATCGAGTGATTTTAGCGACGAAAAAACGTTCAATAGCCGCAACGATGGACCACTAAAAGTTTTTAGAATGGAAGGAACTCGTTACGAAAATAATCACATATATCCTAAAAAACAAAGACGTCTTGATTCTGCTGCGTATTTAGACATTTTGGAAACTATTATGAAACCTTTAGTCGAAGTGTTTTATCCAGACGAAGATTATATTTTCCAACAAGTAAGTATTCTTATTTCACTATACTTTCTCCAAAAAATTGTTCGGGATCTGTTGAATTAACATTTTCATAATGTGTTTTTGTTGTTAAAGGACAACCTATTCATACTTCGCGGGTTGTGCGCAATTGGATACGAGAAAATAACTTGGAGCTGTTACCCTGGCCAGCAAAAGCCCAGATTTTAACATTATCGAAAATGTTTGGGCTCGAATACTTGCTGTTATCCGAAGACAACAAGGGCCAAATTTTATACCAGTAAACCGTAATGCACTAATTGCAGCCATTGATACCGCATGGGAAACGATTAATATTAATTATATTGATACCTTGATAGCGTCAATGAGCAGACGCCTCCAAGAATGTATCAATAATAATGGAGGTCACACCCATTATTGATTTCTTATATTTATTTATATAGTAATACCTTTATTTAAAAAAAGTTTCATTTAATTTTAAACTATAACTTGGTATCTTAATTATAATTATGTAATAAATTCTTGTCAAAAACTAAATATATACGTTGACAATAAGAATTGCCTTAGTTTTTATTTTCACTTTTTATATTAACTACAGAAAAAAATGAAACGTCATAAAATATACATTTTGTAAGGACTAAATATTATGAATAGAGAGTTTAATGATTTTTTTAATAACTTACAATAATTAGTAGGTTAGATTTATTTAAAAATAAGTAATAATCAGTCAACCCAAATAACCATGTTTAGTTTTTTGATTTAATTTAAAAGTTATTGCTTGTAGACGTTTTTAAATCAAAATTATTTCTAATTTTATTTTGTAAACATTTCCTAAACAAAATTTTGATTCGATAATTAATCGAGCTATGGTGTTTAATTAGCGATACCTTCAAATATATTCTTTAAAGAAAAATTAAGTAAGCAACGTAAATTACCTATTTTTCTAAAACGTGCTTAGTGTAATGATTCATTCTACAGTCCTTCTATAAGATAACCCCTGCTGAGACTACCTGCTGTTAGAATTGTAAATGATACTTTTAAGCCCGCTTCACAATGTGCAAACTTTTGTTTACAGAAATTGTGGTGTCCAAGTTTTAAATTTCATGAGTGTACATAGGTTACAATCATTTTCCTTGTGATGTTTTATTGTACTTTAAATTTATTTTTAATTTTGCTTCAAGTATTGTTGTTTTGTGAGAACTTGTATGACCATCATCACTTCTTACATCAGTTAACAATCCTTCCTGCATTTTATTTTTGAGAAAAATAACTAACACTTAATAATCAAAACCTAAAGTCAATTTAAGGTAACAACGATAAACATTCGTAGCACATAAGCTGTATAACATCTAAAGAAACGTGTAGAACTATAAAATAAACGATAGAACCTAACAAACAACATAGTGAAGTCGTTAAATAAAGTGCAAGATGGTACAAGCTACAAGCCACAGAAAATGGTCGCTGATTGGTCACGGAGAATCACATTATAAGCACGTTGCCAAATTGCTGTCAATTAATTAAATGACTATTGTAATAATAGTAGTATTTACAATGATCGGGCAATGTAATAATAGTATATTATGATACGAGTTTCATAAGAAGCATTTTGGCGCACGCACGGGTTTAGGGCACGACGAGCGCAGCGAGGAGTGCCATAAAGAAGTAAGATATGATATAGTATTTTTTCTACTTTGCGTTTTTTGGGCTTTGTAAAATATAAATAACTTTAAAAAAATTTTATCACTAAGGTTGTCACTGTTGGCAACACTTTTTTCAATTAAAGGCGGCTATGGTTATAAATATATTCGAAGCGTCAGTATAATTTTTCTGTAGAGTTAATTATAAATTTTATTCGTGTAAAGAAGTTGTTAAATATGGAAGATGATTTAGAAAGTACTCCTCCTGAAATACGAGAAATCGCACAAAACACAATGGAAAATTTACTTCCAGTAAAGTCGCGCTCAACTTATGAAAAAATTTTACGGAATTTGAGAAATGGCGCAAAGAGAATAACATTTCGACGATTTCTGAAAACGTCATGCTGGCATATTTTGAGTTAAAACGGCAAAAATACAAAGCATCCAGCTTATGGAGTCTTTATTCTCAATTAAAGTCGTGTATAAACATCCATTTAAATCATGACATTTCGAATTATTACAAATTAAAAGCTCTTCTAAAACGGTGTTCAGAAGGATACACTCCGAAAAATCCAAAATTTTAGAAGAATTCGAAATTAGTAAATTTATTAACGAAGCAGAAGACAAAATTTATTTGGCAATGAAAGTAAGTATAATTGTATTATTAGAAAGTGTATAAATTATGACGATTTCAAATTAGTAAAAATAATAACTAAATGAATAACTACATACTACATAAATAACTATACTCTTAATAACTACTTCTAAAAACTACATAAATAACTATACTTCTAAAAACTACATAAATAACTATACTCCTAATAACTATTTCTAAAACTACATAAATAACTACTTCTATAACTACCGATATAAATAGTAAAGGCAGCAATTGCACCAAACTCAGTTAAATTTAACTGTGGTTTAAAACAATCATTACTCCCTTAAATGAATCGAGTTTGGTGCAACTGACCCTAAATAAAACGAATTTTATGAATTTTAGGTCATCTTGATAATGGGATACAGCGGGGCCTGTAGGCGTGATGAGCTCACAAACATGTCCACTGATGACGTTAAATTACAGTCCGACACCATTATAGTCTCCATACCAACAACAAAAAACAACTTGTCCAGAGAATTTGTTATTACTGAAAAAATGGATTACATTAATTAATGCTTATGTTGCTCTAAGACCCACCAACACCACACACAAGCGATTTTTTTTTGACATATAGAAATGGACGTTGCATTAATAACCCTATTGGAATTAACACAATGGGCAAAGTCTCAAAAGAAATTGCCATTTTTCTTAAACTGCCCCATCCACAACTTTATACGGGCCACTGTTTTAGGAGGTCGAGTGCCACTCAGTTGGCCAATAAGGGTGTAGACTTGCTGAGCCTCAAACGTCACGGTGGATGGAAATCGTCTGCTGTGGCTGAAGGGTATGTCGAGTCGACCCTAAGTAAGAAAATTGAAGTGGCAGAAATGCTTAGGCCTTGTGCAAACCCACCTTCTTGTTCCACTTCAGATAATAGTTTTAATTTGCCAAGTTCTTCGACACAGAATCCTCTTATTGACATCACCACAACTAATGCAAATACTCAAAACATTGTTACTGCCAATGAGAGTGTTCCGGGTGTTGTAATTCATGCAAAAGATTCTTCGTCAGTGACCGTTAACGTCTCCTATAATAATTGTAATTTTTATAGTCATAATAATTGAGTTCTAGTTTGTTGTTTACTTGTTTTAAAATAAAAAACTATATCTGAAATCTTCCTTTATGACAGAACAAAAATTAAGACCTACAGAATAATAAACATAATAGAATTTAGAACCATGTGAATGTGCACTTTGACAACGATACCCGGTATCCCCACCATTGTGTCGGCGCAGAATTCAAATTAGTCGTCTTTAAAAACACATTACTAATCCCTAATCAAATTATTAGACGCACCTTACTTTTGGAAACTTACTGATCTTGAACATACTTCTTTTATTCTTCACTTACAATATTATAATATTAAATTACATTACACAAATTTTCACAAAAGAATAATTTTAGATGTAATTAAATGTACATACTTGGAATCTTGAATTTACCAATCAAAACACCCATATTTGTATTAAAGTCATGCTTTCAATAATACATATATAAAATAATAATTACACAGAATTTGTTTCTTGTAAACGTGCCAATGGAGTTTCATGCCGTAAGGACAACAAGAGTTCAACTATTTCCAAAAACGTTGGCATTCTTTGAGCCCAAGATTCCAATAACCACCGAACTTATGGTATCTTTATTACAAACGTTAAAATGTTTCCAGAGCTTTGTTTTCTTTTGAATGTTAACCGAACAACAAAGTGGCCCGTAACAAGTAACAATCTTTGTAGGGTTACAAAGAATCTTTTGTTCGTGCCGAAGGTAACATCCACTTCAAAGTGTTGTGCTCTAGTTTTATGTACTGTAAAAGAAAACAAAATTACAATGTTATAGGGTGAGGCTCTTGAGTTTATTTATGTCAGTAACATAATATATTTAACTTCGCCAATTTTATCAAAAGCAAATCTGATATAACAAATAAAGGTAGTACTTACCGTCTATACTTTGCTACGAAAATAATTAAACAATGTTTATAGTGTTGCTTAAAAATTGGAATTTCAACTTAGTTTTATTCCATTGAGGTTATGCTAAACATTTCTAAATATGCGATTAAAATTAAATGACATTAAGCCACTATTGCCAACTAAAAGAAAATTTTCACCGTTTTAGTGTAATTTTTATGAAACCGTATTTATTTTATGAAACGCGTTTGCGTATCATAAAAACTACAATATGAACGCAAAGTAGAAAAATTATTTTATATTTTCGTAAACAAATAGAAAATTTGTTACATTGCTTGATTTTATCGATGATTATTTAAAAATGATAAAAACTGCCCTGAATAATCAAATTGAGCATAAAATTTATATGTATTACTAACTTTCCGATATAACCTAAAACCCAATTACGGTGGCCTGTCAAAGCAAAGTATTTCGAACTGGAACTTTAGCCACATCCACAGGATGACATGAGGGTGAAGATTTAAAACTGAACACTCTTGTCAAATTTTTGAATTTTTTTATTTGGTGGAAAAAGTTTTAAAAAATTTTGTTCAAAATTATTACAATCAGTTTTGATTACTTTGTACGATATGTGGTGGTGCCAAACGGTAAGTGCTTTGGCCGATTTGCCCGCCTGGATTCGATTTAACACTATTAAATACAATCTTCAAATTATTTAAAATACGTATTGACTTCTTTTATGAAAACGCAAAAAACTGCAATCCAACTGGTTTGGTGTTTTGTTTTGGATGCCTCTCTATTCTTTCTATTAGAATCTGTATTTAGATCCTTTAGAGTTAAAAACGGAATTTATAAATAAGTAGTTCCAGTAATAAATTTTACATCGCAAAAACACGAAATTTTAAATAAGGTTTAAGGGACATTTAAAATGCAATATTCATCAACTAACACCAAATTTACTGTTGTATTTAGTTTGAACTGACCATATTATAGTCTAAAGTAAAATTATCTAATTATTTTAATTTTCTAATATATGGTTTGTAGTATTTGTACATGACAATATGCGTAAAAGTTTAATTTTATTTAATTATTAAAATACTAAATTAATACATTAAATCGATAATTTCTTCTTCTTAAATATTTAGACTTTAGTTGGTTTAATGTTTGAAATAGACTTATAATAAATGGTCACTTACTTATCTGGATACTTTCGAGATTACTTTTTAAAAGTTTTATAATTTGGGTATTGCGTAATTTGCTCAATACGAACAGAAATAATTGTTTAAAGTAATCATGCTTTTTATATGCCATTTTGTAGTTGTTGTAACCTCAAGAGGGCTTTTTATTTTTTAATAACCTCACAAAAACATGCTGGTGGTGCTTATAAAACTCGGTTGGGAATTACCAACCACTAGCATATGTTCATGTTCCCTTTTTCTTGTTTTATAGACCTAGTGCTAGGTATTAATGACTTTATCGTGTGAATTGAAAAATGGTTTTATCTCTACTGGAGTGAATACCTAACAGTTTTGCAGCTTCGTTGCGTAAAAAAAAGTTAATTATATTTTGTTAGTACGTAACAAGAAGATGTGGCTGCGAAAAAGGCATTGAAACGCCTTGTTGCTGATAGACTGTTGCATGAGATTCCGGACGAGGACGCCGACGCCTGGATCTAACGACTGTAGGATTGAATCGATGAAACATCCCTACCCTATCTTTTACCCCAGCTGTGGTCGGATATAAATTTAAAGTACACTACACTTACCATTTTAGGATTTGTCTATTCTGTAACTGACAATTTTCAACAATTAATTTTCGAACTGTTATAAATGACTACTTCAACGAACTGAACTGAACTGTTTCTGATTGCTTTGACGTACAAGTTGAAATGTTTCATTTGAAGTTAGATGTGCAATTGATTAGAACTCTTTCTGTAGCGCACTTGTTGACTATCACAGATTTAAATTGTTTCGTCAGTTCTATTTTTTTTAAAACACGTTTATCTTTCGAATAATAAAACATGTTTTTGCTATTTTGAGTAAAAACGGAATTATTTACGCTAGCTGCAGTGGTTTCAAAATATACTGAATATTCGCTGATAGTTGAAATCATCCTCCGTGCAAATCCCCTGCAACGTATTTGTTAAAGCTTCCAAATTGAATTCACAAGCTTAGTTTAAGTTTTTGAATTAACATGTATTTTACAAATATAGTACCTACGTATTATCGTTGTGTAAATTGTATTTGTTCTTGATTTTTTTTTCTTTAGTTTTGATTTCAATTTGTCTATGATAGCAGTAATCGATTATTTAATTGTATAAGTTTTTCGCACTTTTGTTGAATTGTGCTTTTCATTTTTTTTCTTTTCCGACTTTTTAACAATTTCCTTTTACAGTTTTTTGATCTGTAATTTATGGGTTACATTAACTTTTGTAAGCAATTTACTCGATTATATTGTAATCTAATCAAATGTATGAAATAGAAGACAGTTTTGCTGCTAGTTTTCATATTGTTGTTTATTGCGTTTATTGGGCTGTTAAGCACCAATTTCAAGGTTACCAACAACAATTTTGCCTGAAACTCACTTTTATTGTGCAAAAAGTACAAAAAAATTATTTTGTTAGATTTTTTTTTTTAAATAAACTGAGAACTATTCATTTCTCTTTATTTTTGATTCCAGAAAAAAAAATTTCTACCACTTATAACGAAAAAGTTATCTATTATTTTTGTAACGATTTACCGTATATCAGAATTCTAAAGAAAGGGAAGAAAAGACTTAATGTTTAAAAAAATTTCCACAAACGTTTTTTACAAAATAAACACAAATAACCTAAAACTATTATAACGCAGTAAATCTTCTATACATATCAATTTTTATTGTTTTCTCTATGAAGAAAAAAAAATTGGAAACATTAAAAAATTTTACAAGAAATTTTAACACGTGTTTTAATCGCATAGAGATTCGCTTGTTTGAATGACTGTGTCTTTTGCACTTTTTCTTATCTGTTCCATAATATAGCTAACTTCTATTACATTTGGCTTTTCTATATTCTTCTTATTAAGGGTTGAGGGTCAAGAGCGTTAGTTTTGAGGTAAAATAAATTTATCATAAATTTCATTTCAATTTGGGCACTGATTTTTAGTTAGTGGAGAAATGTACCGGGTGACCAACTAAGAATGGACGCCGGCTATATCTAGGGGAATTATAAATCTGACAATATTGAAAAAATTTTTAATGGTAAATCGGCATTACAAGAAATCGTGGGAAATTATTTTCAGTTGTGTAAGATGGTCGCTAGGTGGCGAAACTCGTTATGTCGATCGTATAATTGGTTCTTTCTCCAAAAATATGCAAATATAAATATATTTTAAATATTGCCGTAGTAAAGACTGCAAAATTTCTGATTTTTTTTTGCTTAGAGTATTTGACTTCTACTTATAAAATGTTGTGGTGGGGGTAACGTCAAACCTAAGTTTTTATTTTAAATGGAAATAACTTCGGTATAAGTTAACAGAATTAAACAAACTAGGTTTCGTTTAAAAAGAGCTCTTCTTACTTAATAATATGCTGTATAAAGATATAAACATCGTGATAGCTAAGAGGCTGCGCTATTTTAACATACAACAATTATTGCGCATTGGTCAGATATTTTTAAATAGCACTCTAATGTATTTTTACACCGTTAAATAGAGGACAAAATTGCTAAATAGTCAGTTAGGGTGCAAACCAAACCGCTGACTATTTACATATTTTTACGCGTAAACAAATTTAAATTAGTTGAAACAATTTAATTAATGCCATCTTACAATGTTCAAACTGCCGTCCATTGTTTTCGATGCACTTCAAGCATCCTTTCCCGCATGAGACCAAACTGCCTGTCTATAGTCTGTATACTATTGGCGCGGAGTAATCAAAACATAATTGCTTAAATAATTCTTTATTTTCTTGAAAGCGGTACTTCTACAGTTAAGTAAAAAACCAATAAATTCTAACCTAAATACTATCATTGTGCTATCACTTGCAACCGGCATATCGACCCCATCTAGGGTCTGAGAACAATAATTTAATCTGTGTAAACACGTTGCCATCAGCCCAGGTGCACTGAAGTTGCAGAATCATACCAAGATATAAATATAAATTGTAATAAAATAATGTAATAACGAAGTAAAATTTGTAATGTGATCTACTATACAAATAAAATAAATAACATATAAATAATATATGACTTAGATACAAAATAAAATGCCGATATCGTCAGTACATTTATTACAATTACAATTAATTTGCGGGGACTGATTTTTGGCATCAAAAAGTAAATTTGGCTCAATTATAAAATTATGTGAGTTTGTCATGGAAACTTATCAAAATGAATAGATAAAAGTATCAGACATAAAAATGTTCATTTAAATAACAAGACATTAGTAGGTAAAATAGGTATATTTAAAATAACTGACAATACTCACTCATGGTTACAATAAATGGTGTTTAGAGAGTAGAACACTGTTTCAGGCACATTACGCTTGGTCATTTAACTTTCTTCCTCGTCTGAAATTTCCATTTCGAATCAGAATCGCTGTCTTGTGTGTTTACTGATATAATAATTGGCTCCAATGTTATCTCTACTAAATTATCCAGTTGCCAACGTTTGTCTTCTTCCTTAACGACATGAGATAAACAGTTCTTCCATCTTTCAGGTGTTACTTTGTTTAATGCATTTTCCAGAAGTTTTTTCACGCCGTCGAGTTTAAAAGTGGTATTGTTACGAGCGACGTCACCTTACTTGAGCCCAAACCAACTCTAAGGATTCAGCTTACAATGGTAAGGTGGTAAACGCAATTTCAATGTCCCGATTCTTTGCCATTTTGTCAATAACATTGACGTATATACTTATTCTTATATACTTTAACAATATCCAATAATTCTTTTTCACCATGTCATCCTCAAAAAGTTATATTCTTAACAGATAACCAATCTATAATTTCTGCTTTCCTCCAAGCGCTGGTAGGTAAGATCCTTGGGGTATCAAATCTAGCATCTGCTCAAAATATTCTTCAAACACATTAGCATTCATGTCTTTGTGGTAGTCGCCAGTTTTTCTTTGATTTGAATTTTAACAAACCACCATCTACAAAGCCATCTTCATTGCAATATGAGTAATAATTAACCGTGTTCCTTTCCCAGAAGGCGGTCGAAATCCTGTCGATAGCCTTTCTATAAATCCGTTGTAGCACTCGTAACGGTATTATCATGCCATGTTTTTTTAGGGTATGTCCTGCATTGATCCAGGTTTCATCCAAATAGAATATACGCCTGCCTTCACGCCTATATTTTCTTATTTCCCGAAGATAATTTCTCCTCCATGTAATAATCTCTTTGTTTTCAATTAAAACGGATCTTCTATTTATCTTCTCCCAAGTAAACTTCAACTTGCGAAGAAGTTTCCACAGTGTTCTATGACTCATTTGGGTAGATTTTCATCCTCATTTACTGCTAGTAAATCTTATCGATTGTAGGAATCTCTTTCCGTAAGTAGAACGAGTGAACCTTTCTACGGACAGAATTCCTCATTGCATCATCTAATTCCATCGGGCGCCGACCTGGAGATGGAAGTGGGTGAAGCACTTGTCCCAAATTTTTCTTTCCCTCACTAGTTTATAAATGGTGGATTTTGATATTCCCCGTCATTGCAGAACATAATCCTACAATATCGTCGACACTTTTGCAGGGTGTTGACATCGAACAGCGTTATGCACATTTAAAATTATAATTTTTTCATTAGCAGATAACGCACCACTTTTAACACGTTTTGCTGGTGAAAAGTTTTCCATTTCAAAATTATTTGCACTAACACACAAACAAACAAACAAGCTGATTCATTGCTAATAACAAACTAAACATATTTTTCATTTAGAAAGTATACGAAGCTTTTCGGTCAAACAACTAATTATCTGTAATCTTTCGCAGAAATTACAACCCGTCTGCGCTAACGACCCCACTTTATCTGATGATAGATAATCAACACACATTTGACGCTAAAGAATAATTGTTTAAAATTACTTTATTTAGCTATATCGATTCTTAATTGTAGTAATAAGAAACAAACCACATAATAGTAAATAATTTTTTTTGAAATATTCCACAGTTTAATAAGATAAAATAGATTCATAACTTTTGTAAAAGTTGAGTATACGTACCTATATAAAATTAAAATTTAAAATAGACAAATTGAGAAACGATACATTTGTCATTTATCGATTTTAGAATTCAAATACTGTGTTTTACAAAAGTTTTGTATCTATTTATATCTTATTAAACGGTGGAATATTGCTGAATTAAATTATTTACTATGAAAAATAGATTCCACCAAATGGCAAGGATTGAAACAATAAAAGAAACCACATAATAATTTATATCAAGGTAGACTTTACTATTATAATATATTTACCTACTAAAAATATGATTTTCCAAACGTATCAGGTACCTACGCCACTGCAATACGGGAGATTCGATAATTCTGACAGGTTTATTACTCCGCGCCAATAGTATATTGAGTATAGTTCAGCTACTGAAATAGTTTGCATACAGTCCCTTATTCGTCCAATCATGTTATCACTATAGTGAGTCCGGTTGCAAAAACTATATCTTATACTCGACTCCATAAATAAAAATCCAGGCATGTTAAATCCCGGTGATCTGAGCTATGGCTATGGAAAAAATGCTTTGCCTCGTCCTATCCATCTACCTGGAACAGCATTCGTCTTTGAATTTCTAGGGGACTTCCTCTAACAGAATTGACAATTGCTCTCATTAAAAACTGTAGGTAATTATTGGTCATTTAGTTGGTTATTAAAAAGAATAGACCAATAATTTGCCCTTCTAGAATCTCTGCCCAACAATTTACAGACCAACGACCTTGGTGCTGAACTTTTGCATCCAGTGCGGATTCGTTCTTGACTAATAGTGCATATTATGGACATTTACACTGCTATTACTATGAAAGGTGGCCTCATCTGTCCACAATATACATGATAGAATTTGGGGATCGTCTGCTATCATACCTAAGAGCCAGTGGCAATGGTTCTAGTCTTCGATCAAATTTGCAGCAGTCAATGCCTGATGGTGGACTAAGTGATATGGATGTAACCTGAAAGATGTAAGATGATCACTACTGATTCAACAGTAGGATAAGTATTAAGTACTTTTGTAAGTTTACAGTAGACTTTCAACATTGAAGATTCGCTTACCTGTGCCTCTTTGAGAATGTTTTGAACGGTAGATCGAGCAACTCCCAGATCCTGTGCAATACTTCTAGTACTTAGGTGTGGATTAAACTGCACATAACATTAATAATGTTCTCTTCGGTACGTCTCCTGTGTTGTCTACGGTATATTAAACGATGGATAACTCGCAGAAAACCTTTTACTCGAAGTGCCGTCTATCGATATTTGTGCGCATATACCCTTTCAGCAACTATCAGGCATTTCTCATGCATTCAAAATAGACACCTATCATGTCAAATAACTCTTCGTTGGTATAAAGCATTTTGTAACACTTAACAGCACAGCACTAAGACTATCTAATACTAATACCGTTGATTGTAGTATTATTGGGAAGATGACCAACCTTACGGCGTATATCGCGCCGAAAAAGTATGCTCGCCGCTAGGATTTTAGCATCGATTCATCTGTTGGTCAGCATAGTAACTAACTAGTTTTGTAAATTGTATAGAACACTGCAGAATCACGATATTCAGTTGTTGCGATGTTGCCGTAATACTTTTTACATTTAACTCGTCTTTACGACCTACCTTACATACCACAGACTTTTCAATCAACGGTACTACCATTGCTTATATATGGTACTTACCATTGATAATAGAATTTAATGGAACCTAGGTCTCAAATGAAATTATATACGTATTATATAATCAGTACCTAACTTATAGACTATTTTATAGTTTTTATTTAGTTTCAATTGCTTTTCATAATATCAAACTGCATACAAAACGAATTAATAATAATCACTTACCAATTACTTTAGTGTAAAAGTTTGGAATTCGTTTTTCATTACTTTGTTTTTACTTGTGCATTGGTTGAGAAAAAATGTAAAATAGTTGTGTATGCAAGCTATAAAGAATTATAACAAAGACTTCAAGTATACCTTAATTGTTTCCGTCTTACTATTGTTAAGTACCTAACAAAAAGTATTTTTAAATGTCCATCTTATTTTGTTCAATACACGGATTATACTAATGAACGTAGAAACCGTATTGCGAAATAAGTAATAATGATATTGCCTCTTAGCATTCTTTCCAATACCGAATTTTAAAAAAAAATGTTGTTTTTCGAGTATTTCTGCGCAACAAAACTGTTCGCTATTTACCTATTGCAATTTGGCATTCTTTGAACTACATTCATTATAATGTCGTCAACTTCCAAGTAATTGTTGTGTTTACTCAAAGTGCAATAAGACAAGAAAAATGCTCGTGGTCATAGTTTTTATAGATTTCCGTAAAGATGAAATCCGTTGTAATCAATGGGTAATAAATAGTGGCAATCGGGAACTTGTTACTCTACTTTTAAATAATGATCAATTGAACAAACGATTAATTTGTGAAACCATTTTTCTTCCCGAAAGTTTTATGGATTTCTCGGCACGGAACAAAAAATTGAGAAGAGATGCTGTGCCATTAAAATTTTGTCGTAAGTAGATTAAAAATATTTCTTATATATAAGTAACAAAGTGCTTTATAGTTAAATTAATCTTAAAATTGGTTTATTGTCAATTAAATTACTTATTATTTAAATATAGAAATTAATCAAATGATGTAAATGTATTATTTCGCAATTGGAGGAATTATAATTTTAAATTCTATTGAAATTAATCAGTATAGCAAACGGAGAGTCGTTATTATTGACACCAAATATCTTCTGTAAAATAATTTAAAATAACATATTTTGAGGAGAAATCATTAAATAGCAATAAATAACAAGTCAAATCATCTGAAGTAAGTTTGTCACGACTGCAGCTATTTAACTACTTAATCAACGCAAAAAAATTGAGAAAGAAACTGACAATGGCGAGGCATAAAGCGGGTCCGATTTGTGTGGCAACGGCGCCGTAAAAGGAGGTGTAAAAGATGAAATGTTCGACAATAATGTGTGTGTCCGTCTGTATGACACTAGGACGGTTTAAGAAATTCAGCGAGGGGCGTGCGGTGTAGAAAGTAATGATTCCGTATTCGTTAGTATGGAGTTAAAGCATCTTCCCAATAATACTACAATCAACCGCTAATACTAACAACAGTAACGTAACACAAACAACAACAAGTAAACTCAAACTACACAAAAAACTCAAACAATCACACGCAATAACAAAATCGAGAACAAGCTTTGAAAAATAGCAAATGATATTGACATGAAATTCAATTGTTCGAATATTTTGACGTATTGCTTCCAATTTTGTTTCACAGCCTACTAATTTTATGACGGGTGCTCGCTAGAACTGATTATTATTTACCATTTTATTCTCTTCTTTTTGCATACATTGTCGGTTTTGATGCTTAAGTGCATCGAAAACGATGAACGACTGTTTGAACATTTAGGGCGGCATTAATCAAATGGTTTCAATTAATTTATATTCATTTTCTACGTAAAATATGTAATAGGTGTTGCATAGTCAGCGGTCAAACATTTGTTTTATTGATATCTTCGGTTTGAAAAAAGATAGGACTGTTTAGGAATTTTGTCCTCTATTTAACTGCGTAAAAAGATATATAGAATGTTATTTAAAAATCTTATGATAATACGCAATAATTGTTGTAATGTTAAAGAGCGCCCTGTAGCTATCACGTCAAAGTTTATTCGGACTATCTTTATACTGCATATTATTAAGTAAGAAGAGCTCTTTTAAACGATACCTAGTTTATTCAAATCCGTTAACTTATACTGCAGTTATTTGCATTTAAATAAAAACATGTTTGACGTTCCCCACCACTACATTCTCAGAGTAAAATACCTAACAAAAAAAAATCTGAAATTTTGCAGTCTTTACTACGGCAATATTTAAAATATATTTATATTTGCATATTTTTGGAGAAAGAGCCAATTTTATGATCGGCCATAACAGTTTCGTCCCCTATCGGTCTTCTTACAAACTTGAAAATAATTTCCCGCGATTTCACGTAGTCGATTTACTTATTAAATATTTTTTTTCAATATTGTCAGATTTATAATTCCTCAGATATAGCCGGCGTCCATTCTTAGTTGGCCACCTGGTACATATCCTAATTAAATTAAAAACTTTTTTGAGAAAAAATTGTACAAAGGATATTTTGAAAATAAATTAATTTATATGAGGTAGTTCAGTCAATTATAATGATTGGCAGGCAATGGTGCTACTGAAGGGGGTGAACTCATTATTGAGGATCTGAGCCCAAAATATAAAGGATCGCCCTTTACGATTAAATTGTAGCTTTTTCACGTGGCTGTTAAATAAGAACGAAGTTAAATTAACTTGGAAAAGGTTTATAATATGAATACTTGGAAATATTAATGTTTCAATTCTTGTCGACTAAACTCCCTCACTTTCGCCTTAATTTGCTCATATTTCAATTATCTGAAATGAGTTTTGTGCACCGAACCCACTTTTGCTTGAAATCTTCTAAAAATGTAGCAGGTTATACGTTTTTCGAAGTTTACTTTTTGCGTTGGCCCAATATTTTTTACCTCTTTAGGTATAAAATTGACCGAATTGCTGTTGTACCATTCTACTGTTTTAATGGCATAATGGCCAAATCTGGCCAAAATAACGTGGGAACCCTGTGTTTTTTGATGAAGGGCAAGAGTCTTTTCTGCAAACATTCAGAAATATATAGGTCTGCATTAATGCTTCCTGACGTCGTGAAAGGAGTGGTCCGTAACCCGCCTGCCAAACAAGGTATTTCTTTGGAAACCTTTCAAACTGAATATTTTTTTCTGTTTCGTCTAGAACTGTATCTTTAAGACAGTAGTAGTACTGATTTCCTGGAAGCGAAGAACGTACTTATGTTTCATCGTCAATGATGAGGCAGGAATCACTTTTTTGCACTAATGGTTTGTACAGCACTTTCGCACGACAAACAGCTAGATTATGCTGGGCAGTCGACCTTTTGTGGGCTTTTTTCTGCTTATAAGTTTCTATGCCACACCTCTTTTTAATTTTTTGAATGGTAGATTGGTGCACAAGGACCTTTCTTGTTACATCTGTAGAGGAGATGGCAGGATTTGTATACTGTATATACTGCTTTCTCTATTTTTGGTCAGGAACTCGTGTTGTTATAGTTCCGGTTCTTTTAATCTTTTAAGGCACCTTTGCACGGTTCTTTGAGACGTTTGACAGCTTTTTGCAAAGACTAAAGTTGATATTGAAGGATTTTCGATCCAGTTGCGCACAATTCTTTCACGAACTTCATATGCACGTTCTGTAATTTGGACAATTACGCAACAACTGATAAATCTTTTGACAGTGAAGCATAGCCTTCTATGCGTTGGGATAACAAAATTTATTCGAATCTTTGTGTTATTAAATAAGTTATCCAAACAAAAGTAAACGACATTAATCGTAATTACACTTTATATTTGAAAATTTTGGTGACGAAAAAATTATTCAACGTATTTTGATTAGACCATACTTTATGCTTGACGAATGAATGACTATAAACTTTGGCGGTATTTGGTACTCTCTTTGACTGGTTATCACAGAGATCATCTGTATTGCTTCACCTGATGAGAATCTTCATGTAGATATTGTTTCAATTGTACTCCAGGAACAGATATTTCGAATATTTTTTTAAGTAAATAACAACGCACATATAAATAGTGATAGAATGTTTAAATGGATACAAAATGTAAATTTCAACAATGAGGTGTTTTCACAACATTTCCAATGGAAAAATGGTAAAGTACTATGGTATTTTTAAGCAATTTATTAATAAATTGTGTTTGGTTTCAAAATTGATCGCTTGTATAAATGTCAGATAAGATACATATGAAAACCAAGACATATATATTACCTATAGTGTATTGCTTACCCAAAGATATATGTTCTTTTGCCAACTATTTTACTATATACCCTTGCTAAGGAGAGTGGAAACGGAAAAAGGTTTGTCAACAAAATGAAATTAAAAAATGAAGAGACTATTTGGTACGTTGAGTGACAACAGTGTAGACGATAGCTACAGTGACAGTGGACCTAAAAAAGTAAGAATGATCCAAGGAGAAAAAAAGGAAATCAACTGGAGCAACGATATGTGTTTAGATTATGTAACAAGGAATGGGTGGTATTTAATCAATCAACCAAGGTGTAAATAATTACTGAATTGCAATTAAAGGGTAAAAATCGTATTGGGCTCTGATTACTTCTATGCTAAATGTTGCATTAGTCAAAGCATGGAAACTCCATCAGTTGGTCACCTTTTGTATTAAAAGATAATGTTTTGAAATTTTTTACGCAAGGAAGTATATCATCATGTGTCCAGTGTACATACATATCTAAGTACACTTTTCTAACTTTTCCCTTAAACATTTTTTTGTGATTTCTGTATAATATGTAGGTACTTTATGAACGTATTTTAACTATCTTTTTATAAAAGTTTTAAGCTAATATTTTGGGAGTTAAGGGGTTATTAGATAATAAATTGAACAACTTTAATTTATCGGTAAAAGTGAAGTAGAGTTTATGGAAACTGTCAGTTTGTCGTTTACGATAATTTGCATATTTTTGGGAGTAGCTTGGTCGCACATTGGAGACTATGATATACACCGTGATGAAGCCCTTTAGATCTTTATGGAGATTAAATCGATTTGATTTTTAGCAAATTTCTAGATTTACATAAAAAACTATGCTCTTTCAAAAAAAAAAAATATAATGGTCATGGTACAACTTTTGGTTAAACCGAGCATGAGGTACTAAAATAGTTGTACTTTTGATAAACAACTACATTTACATTACCTATCTGTACAGTTGTCAGAATTATTTGAAAAAAGATATATTTTAAATTTGAAAATTATTTATCTTTTTATTTTTGCCATAGAAATTATTTTATATTTTATTAATTTTTTTTTTTTTTTTTTTTTAGTTTAAATTAAAATTTTTTTTAATTAAATTTTAATTTTTTATATTAATTTATTGCTTTAATGTATTAAATATTTAATAAAGTTTAAAATCATTGTACCCATACTATATTACTGTCACATACATACATGATGCGAAAGTATTGTAGTAATAAACAAAATTAAAAAAAAAAATGGAAACCACTCACTCTTATTATTTTTTGAGACGTTGTTCGGTAGATAATTAAATTGAAATAATTTTTATGTCATTTTATAATTTTCGTACAAACATTTAAACTGCTTCAACAACATGCCAGTAAAATATAACAAATATTTTGAAGTGATGAAGCGACAATTAAATGATGGATCTTCTCTGAAATTAAAAACTGTCGGAATAATGATGGAATTATGATGTAATTTATTTTTTTTATATTTAAAATAATAAGATGTAAAAATATTTTGATGCGGAAATGTATTCTTTGTTTTTGAGTTAAGGAAACAGTTATAAAGTTACAACTGATAAAATTTATAACAGTCTTAAAGTAGCAATAAATCAAAACTAATTAAACTAAGTTTAATAACTATAAATACTTATTGACATAAAAACTTTTTTTTTTAAATTAGGTGATTTTATCAAAAGTTTACAACGTAAAGTTTTTAATCAATTAATTTTAATAATTTTATATAAGTGGTTTTAAAATTTTGATCATTTTAAATTATAAGTTAAGATTATCTGTTATACTGAAAAAATATTAGAGAGAGATTAGTATTTGATTTGTATAAAATATTATGTAAAAAGCTAATTCTAAACAAATTTATTAAATGACGACCTTGTATAAAATTATTCTTAATATTTAAATTAATTTTAAAAGCTTTTAATTATAAGCTTGTCGATGTGTTACACTAATTTTTTTGTCATAAATTTTGTTCAAATAATTATTTAAGGTATAAACAATGACAGTCAAGGCTAACACTATATTGTTGCACCAATGTGAGAAAAAGTTAGAAGAGTTAGAAAGTACGAAGTCTGACTATTATATAACGAAACTTTACGCACAGAAGACGTCCCAGAAGGAGAAAACGAATTCTGCGTTTGATAGCTGGGAGGTGTACTATTTTGTACGAAAATGCGATTTTGTGTTGTAGTATATTTTTTTCTATTGAGGTTAGAAACAAACTGTTTTTTAGCTCGATAACAATGTGCGACTAAAAACGCGAGCAACGGATCAATCTAAAATTTTCTGATGATGACCAACCTCTAGATAAACCTGTCTCTGTTTCAACTGGGCAAACAGTGACCAAAATCAATGAAATTGTGCGCGAAGATTGTCGTATGAACATTCGGATTATTGCTGAGACTCTACACACTAATAAACAAATTGTACATGAAGAGTTGAACATGAAGAAAGCTCGTTCGTCACTAAATCTGCTGAGATTTTCTTCAGATTTTAGATGAAGAACCTTGAATTGATGGAAAACACCATCAGTTGCGATGAAACATGGATATTCTAGGAAAACTCTTGCATCGCCCAGAATGAAAAAAGGAAGGATGAGCGAAATCAAAATTTAAAACAATGCTTTAACGACATCAACGGAAGGTATTATTAACAAATCAAAAACCAAGTAACTGAAATGTCGAGGTTTCTATAATAAGTAAGTTGTTGTTAAAATGGTTGTACCAATGGTTATTATTTAAATAGTTTATAGTTTTCTAATTATATGATCTTCTTATGGAGGTAGCAGAAAAAACAAGTTATTTTTTGTCGACGTTTTGGCTACTTGAAGGCATACCCTTTATCAAGACATCAAATCAAATTATGCTTTGTAGAAGCCGAAATGTCGACAAAAAAATGAACTTGTTTTTTTTTTGCCTCTTCCATAATAAGATATATAAACCATTAAATTAAGGAGAAAACCACAATAATAAATAGTTAGATATATTTTTAACAGCACTTTTCTGTTGATGGGACCAGTGCGATTTAATAACGGTTGCCTATAAAAAGTGTTAAAAAATTAGTCATTATTCGACAGTTCGATCAGTGTGGAAACAGTTTTCAAAGGTCAAAAACTCATAAAATTTTTAGAATTTGTGACTATGTATGAATAGTTAAGTTCTAAAACTTTAATATCGACCATTTTTGAACATATTTTCAAAACTCTTCAGAATTCTTCTTCGATATTTTGTGCAACAATTGCGGACCGAACGGTACTGTGGGCAGGCCTCACTCCAAGATAAAATTTAGGTTAATATTGATTAGGTCAAGGTGTAATAGTTATATGGTTTTCATAGTATTTTGATCTATGGCATTCGTTCATTTCGAAGATAAATAAAAAAAATAAAATAAATAAATAAAATGATTCAATTTGTACTTCTAATTTAGGTGTTGATCTATTTGAATGCTCAAGTGTTTAATATTTTCAACTATTTCTATTATATTATTATGTAATTCTATTTTATGTTAGTAGTTGGGTTGGGTCTATAAATTGAAAAAGATATGAATTTTGTTATATCGATATTTGAAGCCATTGTTTTACTTTATTCAAACCGTTCAAAGGAAGGCTGAAGGCGTTGGACCAAGACCGGGTAGAAAAAACCAGCAAACAAATACATGTGTCCAACTGTTTCCTGTTTAAGAATCGGTAGATCATTTATAAATATTAAAATTAGGACAGGTCCTAATTCAGTACCTTGATGTATTTCATATGAAATACCAGACAGTATGGAACTAATATCATCTCCCAGTCTTACTTGTTGTGCTCTATTTGCTAACTATTATCCATCCTAATGCTATTCCTTTTACTCCCAGTTGTTCGAGATGTTGAGCAAGTAAAACATGAAACACTGTGTCAAAGGTTTTTGCCAAATCGAGAAAGATACCTATAGGTTTGGTCCTTTGCCTAGAGAAACGTTAATTATAGATGTTTCTGCGTCTAGAACTTACAATTGCATACTATACTTTTTCTACGACCAACACAATAATACAAAATTAAAAAAATTACTTTACTTCAGCTTAACACACCCAATAACAATACACAATCCTGAGGCAACTATAGATTAATAGTGACATTAGAAACACTTTGACAATTAAAACTAACCCTAAATAACTGACAAGTGCCAAGTTGAACCCGTGCCAACTCCGTGTCGTGACTAAAACTAATTAACTATAAACTAAATACGATCATTATAGAAACACGATTGTGGGTTCAAATTAGTGTTTAATTTAAGACATTTAGTTGCTCTGTTGAAATTTGGTTTTGACATAGCACTTCCATTTTAAAATGCGGTATACGGCGAATCTATTTAGGTACAAATTCAAATTCAGATTAGTGCTATATTGTCATCATTTTTTTGCACAACTTTACCTACAGATTTCAAAGAAGTTCTTGTCGTTCTTACATTAATCCTTTCTCTTTTAAATATAATAGTTATTTGTATCACTAGGCCAGAGCCGAGCACTTGCAAAAACAGTTTCTGGCCACGTGACACGCACGATTTTTTGGGCCGACGAATGCTCAAATTTGTTGAAACTTAAATTTTCAAATATTACTGTATGTAAAACATTTTGGGTTGATAATGCCATTTGGTAGCTGTCAACACAGTGTCATTTTGGTATACATGTGTTTTTTTCAATGATTGATTATAATAAGGTGCGAAACAGTTCAAAATTATTTATAATGTAATTTTTAAAAAGTAACGTATTGCAATTGTCTAATATCCAAAGGTAGAGCATTGTAAAATTGAATTGCCCAGTAATTAACACTAATTTGTAATCGAATTAAACAGAATTGACTTAATATAGACATCATATCTTCCTCTAGTTAAGTAATTATGCTTATCCATGTGGGTTCCAAAATTATGCTCATTTTTCTTAAGGTAGAGTAGACAATTGTATATATATAAACATGGAAAAGTAAGTATTTTCAAATTTTTAAAATGTGTTTTATAATCTTTCGTATCCTAATATTACATATTATTCTAAGTACTCTCCGTTGTAATGCAAAGATTCTATGTTAATAACAGAATGACCCCAACCCAATATGCCGTATTGCAAATGGCAATGAAAATATGCATAGTATGATTTAATCAGTATGAATTGAGAAACACAACAATCTAAATTTCTTATTAAGTAGATTGATTTATTTAATTTTTTGAAAGCAAATTTCCGTGGTCAAGCCAGAGTAACTTAGAATTTAATTTAATTGAAAATCTGCAGTTTGATTAATATCCTTAAGACTAAATATAGTTTTTACAGTTTTGTCGTTGTTAAGATTTAATTTGTTTTTAA